>SNQN01001511.1:72814-93724 GCA_008642245.1 Bassia scoparia | reverse complement strand
ACCCAGCGCTCGGATCTAAGAAACAACCTTGATTTCAGGGTAGTATCTTCGTGATCCATAGGAACACTCTACGAGGGACCTTTCTCTTTCCTCGGGCGGCACTCTACCGAACGTCAACGAACAAATTCGCTAAAAAACAAAACGCCCTAACCATCTCGGGGTCTTAAGGAAAACCACGTCTCCATTGTCCTCCGGGCTAGCAACGTCCTCCGCCGACTTTGTTTGGATTAAGATCAGAGAGAATCAAAACTTACAGTCTCTCCCCTTTCCCGGGGGACTTCTATAAGGTAACGCTCGGTTTTAAGGAAACAACCTTCCATATCCTACCAGTTCTGTCACTTCTTCCGGGTGGTCTGGCAGCGATTACATCGGTGATTAAAGGACAGACGACTCATTCCCCCCTATTTCCTTTCCGTGAAGCTGGTCGTTCTAGATCCACAAACTCGATAGACCTAAGGACAACCTATTCCCTTTTTCCGAGGCTGGACGCGTCCAAACACCATGTCCTTGAATCTAAGACAAATCTTCCTTTCGGGAGCGGCAGTCCCTAGTCCTGGGATCTTAAAGAACACCTTCTTGTCCCCGGATCTTGGATCTAAGAAAACTTCCTTTCGGGCTTGCACCCGGGAAGGACCTAATCTCTCCTCGGGGTGATACGCTCTGGGAGATTCTAAGAGAGGTTCTCTCTTTCTGGGGATATACCCTCGGGATCAGGGATGGTCTTTCCGCGGGCTAGCCCTCGTATTGACAGAGGAGAAATCTTGACAAAGAAAATTCAATATCCTCAGAGGCAATACTTGCTAAAATTAGGCTTGTTGCCTTCGAACCACTATGAAAAGTGAAACAACCGGGATCGAAACAAGGGATCTCTTAGCCTTGACAAAGCAATGCCAGCCTCGAGAAAGGAAAGGTTGATCCTTGGATCCCGAGGGTGCGGGCCCCGGGAAAGGAAGAGTTGAACTTTGGAGAAGGAGTTTAATTGCGTCTTGGTTTTGTATAAGTATGGTAGCTCGTGAAAGGTTTTCTCTTTTCCCAATGGGAAGGGATGAACCTGGACAGGTTTCCTTGTCCTTTTACCATTAAAGGTAATACATGTCGTGTCAGGGTAACRGTCCCGGACAACGAGAAGGGACCGGGATCCTTCTTCATCGAGAGGCACTACCAGCAGCGGGTACTGAAGGAGCTGCATTTCTGGGAGAGTTCCAAGTATTATCTTTCTCCCCCGTACCGGTACATTGCCCCGGAGTTTGATCAATTGATCATTACCCCTCCCTCGGGTACGGTAGGAATTTACCGAGGCCACTTAGAGATGGGTCTTCGGTTTCCACTCGATCCTTTCATCTCAGTCATTTRAGACAATTATAATCTCGCCCTTCACAACTTGATTCCCAATTCTATTGCCAACATAGTGGCTTTCTTATCTATCTGCAACTGGATGCAAAGACCCCCGACCCTGACCCTGTTTCGAAAKATTTTCAAATTATTCGAGTGTCAGGGGGAGCTTTATGGCTGAGGGTGGTGGATCTTCCAATGCCGAAAGCCGTACAAAGTGTTMGGTAGGACTCGATCGAGCTAGAAGGGCTTTCGCTGGGAATTTTTGTTTGTTTATAGGCCCACGGCCTCAGATTTTCCCCGGGTTAGGACACTTAACCGTCCTAACTTGGTTTTAAACTATAATGTCCCACCTATGAATATGTCCGAGGGAGTAGTGGCCTTCTATTTTCTGAGGGAGAAGCTGTGGGCAAACAAGGAGCCTTATGCTCTTCCCGACCTGATCAAGGACTGGCTACCCGATTGTGACATCTTGRAGAATGAGCACTATTTGGCTATGTGCTGTCTGAGTAAGAAGATGTCGCCTGGTAGGGTCCTTCTTCGGGTTTCCRGATGCCTTAGCCTTGTTTTGTGTATTTTGTTTCATTTYCATGTATAAACGTTGACCTGTTGTTAATAATGCAGAGGCTGGTAGATTCGGCAATTTGGAGATGTAATCCCCCGTAATTTTCAGATATTCATAATTATATTTTCCGTAATTTTCGATATTTATATTATATTTTCTTAATTTTCGATATTTTTAATTATATTTTCTTATATATAAAACAATTATTTTATAAACGATGCGATTTATTAATTCTATTAATTTCTATAATTTTCGCTTAAGATATATTTTATGATTCTTTTTACTTGATTATATCTTATTTTATCCAAAACAATTGTTTAAAAAAAAGAAACAAAAATATATTCAAAATTAATCTAACAAAAAACCTAATTATTTAAAGGGTTTTATTTTCCCTACTCCTTATCACGCCTCATCATTATTTTTACAAAAAAGGAAGAAAACGCCAATACAGAAAAAACGAAACAGAGAGAGAGAAGGAACTGCACGAACCTACTGCTGCTTCCTCCCCTTGTGGACCCGCCTGCTGCTGCCGCCGTTTGCCCGCTGCTGCCAGTCACCGTTCGCCGTCTCCTCTCCTTCTCCTTCTTTGTTCTTTTCCTTCTCCCATATTCAATCCATGTTTAATTAGTTTTAATTTTAAGTATTTACAATCAAAATGTGTATATTATTTTAAGTTTAATCTCCAATGATTGTTAATATTATTAACTTGTTTGATGAATCAATTAAAGCGAATAATTTTTAGATTTATTGAATTGCAAAATTAGGGTTTTTCACGTTTTGATTAATCTGTTCCAGTTTTAGTTTTCGATTTTTAATATTTTTCTGCTTTTCAATAATTACAAACTCTGGTCGAGTAATGTTCATACTAATATACAATTGTGTAAATTTCCAGAATTTCAAAGCATGTTTACTATTTTAAACAATTCGTTTTTGAATCGACAGTTTCAGGTTTCAGGTTTGGTTTTTGATTTTCATTATTTTTTGTTTGTCAATATTTACTAAATTTTTTCAGCAATCTCCATGATTTGATACACCTTGAGTAAAGTTTCAGAATTTGTCAAGCAATTTACGATTTAATAAATTCGTTTCGAATGGATGTTTTTTATAAATCTGATTCGGTTTTATCTTTATTTTCTTGTTCATTAATAATGTACGAAAATTGTGGTGAATATTCTATTACCATATAAACTTTTATAAAAGTTTAATAAATTTAGTATGTTTTGTTATTTAATAATTAATACATCAGATTACATTTTCTGATTACAAAGATTTTTGTTATTAAAATAATTAAAATATTTGGCACGAAAATACAAGTTGATTATGATTTTTCAGAGTTATAAAAATATTCAAAGTGATTTTAACCATTTAAAATTTGGCTTTTAAAGTTTTTAAAGATAAATGAATGGTTTATTATATAGCGTTGAAGTTATCTTTAAAACATGTTCGAGGTTGATTATTAAAAGTTTTATGGGTTTTAAGGAATATTTATTGCTGTAATCTTGTGTTAATCAATAATAATTGATTTCTATTGTGGTAGGAGGAATTCTCCTTGAGTTATTGTTGAAGTGAAAAACACATGCTGAATGTTTGCTTTCAAGGTACATATTACTTGCGACCCTGTGTTTTTTGTATGCTTGAGGGTGTTGAACTTAGAGGCATGAGTAGGAAACGTCCATGGAATTGTTTGGTAGTCACGAATAAATTACTATTGTTCTTGGTCTATATTCGTGAATTGAGGAATAAATGTGGGAATGTCTTACTCTTAAGGATTGTTATGAAGTTTGTTACTGGTCATTTGTCTTATATGAGTGGTTTATAATACAAGAATGAATTAAGTGGAGTCAAGTTCACTTGCTTCATGAGGTAAATTTGTATATGGTTGAATTTAAGTGAAGTTAAGTGTATCTTACTCCATGAGGAATTTTATTACTCAGTCATGACATGATGTATGAATGGGTAAAGGATGTATTCAGTCTTACTGACGGGTTAATTGCTTGTCCAACAGGTTTATTAATTAAAGGAACGATTAGTTTAAAAAGAGTTTCAATGTGATTGTGGTCTTGTTTGTGAGTCATGTGAATTTGTCTATATTAACAGTTAAATAAACTATGAAGAAGCAATAAAATCTGGATTTGTGCACGTCTAGAGTATTGACAATCAGGTTGGTGTTGCGTTTTATTCGCTTCCTTCTAGGGTCGTCTGATCAACGCGGTCTCTCTTATATTTATTTTAAAAATGGATTTTATCCAAAATGGGTGGTTGTTTAGATCCATCTACTATTGTGACGGAGTCGCACCTTGCCACTGGTTATTGAACTTTATGCCTTTCGACGGGGAGGCATGGGGAATTGAATTGTGGCACTAGTGTGTCTGGGATTGAACTGTGGCACCTCATGTGTCTGGGATTTGGTCACCTTGTCTATTGCTCAAATCTATCTAATTAGATAATATATTGAGTCATGTATTGGAGTCGAGTAAATCATTTTGCAGGTACAATCTAGTTAACAGGAGCTGTTGATATTTTGGGATTGTATTTTATGGAGCAGCTGTATGTAATAAGTATTGATATATTGGTCTAGTTTGGGATCTGTTGTATGTGTATAATGTTTTAAGTGGTTATAAACACCACAGTTGGGTTTTCTTTGTTTCTAAGCAGGTGCCGTAACTCGTATGCTTGTTTTTAGGAGATGTTGTCCTTTGTTTTCTGATTTCGTAACTTGTACGTACTCAGCTTTGCTGATTGTGTGTTTGTGTTGTTTGTTTCGTCCACACTTTCTTTCTTTTGGTGGACCTGTGATGATCCTTATTTTATTTGGAATTATAGGGAGCGAGATTTCTCACAGGTTTGGCAAATAAAGTAACTAGGACTGGATGGATGGTCCAGTGGAGAGCGACGTACCTTAATAATTTAATGCACGTATCGTAGACTTTTCAGAAAGTTTTTAATATTTCGGGTTTTGTTATGTTTTAAAAAGGATTTTGCCTTGGTTTGCAAATAGGGCCGTAATGGTTCCAACTTGTTAAACGAGTTTTACATGTTGGGATTTTGATACTTTGGTTTGAACTATTTTCTATCTTGATTTCCGATGTAAATTATTATTTTAGCCTAAACGTTTTAAACACGTGGCGGTGACATGCCAATGGTTCTCCATATTTCATTTAATATTTCACAGGTAAAGTGGAGAATTATTGGGGTGTACAGGAGATGTGGATCATCGATGCAAGACTTTTTGTTTGCGGGCTTGGCTGATGACATTCAGGCGGGAATCTCTCGATCCCGAACTGCTCCTGATGTAAGACTTTGCTGTCATTTTCCTGTTGGACTATAACACTTTGTCGTTTTTCTTTCTAACTCTTTTTTACCTGTCTTGCAGAATTCGAAGAAAATGTATCTCGAGATGGAGGGGTTCCCGAGGCCGACCTTGACCAGGAACATCCCCTGTTCCTCTCCCGGCCCTCGCCTGGTGGACAACTTCGATAATTTCGATCCGAGCATCCATCACATCGACTCTGCTGGGGACATCGGTATCCCTACCAGAGGAAGAGGCCTCGAAGGGACTCGGAGGCTAGCCGCTCACCACAACTAGATACGAGGGAAGCAGAAGAGGCTAAGTCTACCCTCTCGGAGGTAGTCCATAGGAGGACGTTTCGGAGCTTATGAAGGCGGAGCCGGCCGAGACGGAGGAGCTGCAGAAGCCTGGCTAGAGGTAAATCTTTTCCTCTCCCGATCTTTGTATGGGCGTTTGTTAATTTATTTTACCTAACAGAGTTCTGTCTTTACAACTGACTGTTCGTATGCATTCTTTATCGCTGCACCATAGGGCCAATCAGAAGTCTTTGACCCGGAAGACGAATGTCATCCGGGAAAAAGACAAAAAGTTACTGGCCCTACAGGAGGAGAAGTCTGAGCTGCAGAGGTGGTAGGACGAGCGCCTGGACCTCGACAAGGATTACACTACGACTAAGGAGTTAGTTGAGAGGAGGAAGCGGTCCATCGATCGGAGGAACGCCACCATCGAGAGCTTGAACAAGTCTCTCGAAGAGGAGAAGAATAAACTCACCGATGGTGGGAAGGCAATGGTGGACGCCTGGTTTGCGACTCCTGAAGGTCGCAAGTATAGGATTCAGATTGGTRGGGAGTCTTTCCAGACTAGTGTCGACCATGCCCTCGGGAAGATGGAAGCTGCTATCTCGGCTGTCATTCCTGGTCACTGGCTTGCTCTGCGCCAGAAGTATGACGAGCTGATGGCTCAAGAGCTTGTGGCCTTACAAGAGAGGAGGTCGAAGGCCGCCGCCCAAGTCCGTCAGGAAGGTGCTACGAGTGCTGCTACTGCCGCTGCTACTGCTTCTACAACGACTGCTGCTGCTGGTGGTTCTTCGGGTCAACCAGCCATCCAAGGTGGCCAAGGTTCGGGTCACTCCACTCAGGCTAGGGAGCAGGAGGACGSACAAGAGCACTCTGCCAGCTCCCCTGAGTAGTCTTCTTCAGCTTTTCATTTATTGCTTTTCTTTGTTGGTCATGTTCTGACCAAAATTGTAACTTAAACATTTTGTAAGTCTTATGAGTTGGTGCACATTCCCGACTCTAGTAGATGAATAATGTTCCTTTGCCAGTTGAGTTTGGCTTTTAATTATGAAAATTTGACTCTGCTTATTCTCAYTGCTTATCCTTGTTTCTATTTTGCTTTGTTTTATTCTTGCCTTCGATTTCTCGATTGTGTGTAGTTGTATTATCGATCCTTTGCTATCCTTRGTGTTTCRCGAGGGTTGGTATGTCTGCCTTTACCTTGGTGCATGTGTTGGCCCGAAGGTGGACATATCTAATCTCGAGACTCAACACTTGGGCAAATGTGTGTACCAAATTGGGCAAACAGAAATCAKATGTTGAAGGAAGACTTTTTCTTTATTAATGCGTTTTATTACAACGGGTGTTAGTCATAGCTAAGCTGACTGAACACTGCTCGGTCAGGGGATCTGGCTAGGATGGCTTGACAGAGAGCTATGTTGTATTAAAGCATTCGAAATATATGAGAACAAAAATTATGCAAGTCTTGACCTTCAGACGTAGTATTTGCGGAGGTTGTCAGCATTCCATGGCCGAGGTAGGGGTTTGCRTTCAGTATTCGCGAGCCTGTAATTGTCAGGTCTTACCATCTCAGTTACCCGTTAMGGACCTTCCCAATTAGGGTTGAGTTTCCCGAGCATGTTTTCCCGACCCGTTGCTTCGAATCTCCTTAACACCAAATCACCGACATGAATTTCCCGTGTCTTAACCCTTTGGTTGAAATATCTTGTGATCTTCTGCTTGTAAGTGATGGACTTTGGTAATGCATTCCCTCGGGTCTCGGTAATAGGTCGAGGTCGATCTTCTTGAACTCTTCATTCTAGTCATGATCATAGAAAGTGATCCGAGGGGAGGGCACTCCGACCTCAACTGGCAGGACAACTTCACTGCCATATACCAAGGAGAAGGGTGTATGGCCAGTGGCTTCCTTAGATGTTGGRCTGGCTGACCATAAGACCCCGGGAAGCTCATCGACTCAGGTACCTTTAGATCCTTTAAGCTTGGTCTTGATTCCTCTTAGGATGACCTTGTTAGCAGCCTCGGCCTGACCATTAGTTTGAGGCCTATCCATGGAGGTTGCTCGGATGCTGATGCCAAACCTAGCGCAGTATTCCTAGGTGGCTCCACTGACGAACTGTCTGCCGTTATCGGTAACAAGCACCCGATGTATCACGAACCAAGTGATAATATTTCTCTAGATGAATTGTTGAACCTGCTTCTCTGTGATAGTTACCAAGGGTTCGACCTCTATCCACTTAGTGAAATAGTCTACTGCAACGATAAGGAACTTTCTTTGCCCTGAGGCTTGTGGAAAGGGTCCAAACAGATCCATGCATGCCCCACTTATCGAAGGGTAGGGTGAGTAGGATGGCTGAGAGCTGGTTTGCTGGTTGGTGGGGCACCGAATCATTCTTCTGACACTTTTCACACTTTTGTACCAAGTCATGTCCCTCTTGCTTAAGGGTAGGCCAATAGTACCCGGCTCGAAGCACTTTGCCAGCCATCGTTCATGCCCCTTGATGGTTGTCACATGCCCCTTCATGAATCTCTTGAAGGATGTAGTCTCCTTCGTCCGGGGTCACACACCGAAGTAAGGTATGAGTGTAGGACATTTTGTACAATCGTCCATCGTACCATTCGAACCATCGAGACTGAGTCCTGACTCTTTCTGCCTGCTTCGGGTCATCAGGGAGTMGTTCATCTCGAAGATGCCGGACTATTTGATCCATCCATGTAGCCCCTCTATGCAGGACCAAAGTGGAAGCCTGAGCGTTGATATTGGGCTCTTTCAGCACTTCCCAGGTGATGGTCCGGGGTTCGAGGGACTCGGCTGAACTGGCAAGTCGAGATAGTGTATTTGCTTGATTATTTTCTAACCGGGGGTTGTGATGAATGGAAAAGCTCTTGAACTTCTGGGAAAGCTCACGCACCTTGTTCAAATACATTTTCATCCCATCTTCCTTGGCTTTGAATTCTCCAGTGAAATGACCCACGATCAATTGCGAGTCGGACTTCATTGTCAAAGAATTAGCCCCAACAGCTAAACACATCTGCATCCCGAGGATGATTGCTTCATACTCGGTTTCGTTGTTTGAGGCTGAGAACCCGAATTTGACTGCGCACTCCAACTTGTCACCGTTATCTGCCTTAATCAGAATTCCTGCTCCATTTCCATCCTTGGTAGCCGACCCATCAACMTACACCTCCCAACCCTCGGCCTCAATCGCCGGGGTGGGTCGGTTTGTGCACTCGACTATGAAATCAGCTAGTGCCTGGGCCTTGATTGCTCGTCTAGGCTCGTATTCCAACCCGTAGTCTGCGAGCTGATCTGACCACTTTGTCATCCTCGTTGAATGATTTCTTCCTTCAATGACCTTCCTGATCGGATTTCCAGTTAGGACCTTGATAGGATGGGCATAAAAGTATGGCTTGAGCTTCCGACTAGCAACAACTAGGGCATACACCATATTTTCAATCTCCGAGTACCGAGACTCAACTCCTCTATAAGCGTGGCTCACAAAATAGACCAGGTGTTGAGTTTTATCTCTTTCAGCAACCAAGACTGCGCTCAATGCATACTTRGAGATAGCCAGGTACAAGTAAAGTGGCTCCCTCGGTAAGGGGGAGACGAGCTTCGGTAGGCTAGATAGATGTTGCTTGAGTTGTTAAAAAGCTGCTTTTGCTTCTTCATCCCAACTGAATGAGGGTCTCTTTAATGTTTTGAAGAAAGCCAAACTTTTGTCTGCCGATCGGGACAAGAACCGACCTAAGGCAGCCATGCATCCTGTGAGCCTTTGCACTTCTTTGACTGGCCTTGGGGACTCCGTGTTGATGATAGCTTGAATTTTATCGGGGTTGGCCTCAATGTCCCTCTCATCACCATAAAACCGAGGCATTTTCCTCCACGAACTCCAAACACACATTTCTTGGGATTAAGCTTCATGTTATACTTTCTGAGGGATGAGAAGGCTTCCCTGAGGTCCGAGATGTGATCTTCCACTTTCCTGCTTTTGACTATCATGTTGTCGACATATATCTCAACCTTCCTACCGATCTGTCCCTTGAAGATTTTGTCTACCAACCTCTGGTAGGTGGCTCCCGCATTCTTGAGGACGAATGGCATCACTCTATAACAATACACCCCCTYCTTGGTGATGAAAGCGGTGTGGGGTTGATCTTCTTCAGCCATCGGGATCTGATGGTAGCCAGCATTGGCATCCATGAAGCTGAACAACTCATGTCCCGTAGTGGAATCGACTAGGGCATCGATCTTTGGTAGGGGGTAGTCGTCTTTTGGACACGCTTCATTGAGAACGGTAAAGTCACGCACATGCGTCAGGTTCCATTTGGTTTCCTGACCAGCACCACGTTAGCCAACCAGTCTGAGTATTGAAATCCTGGATGAAGCCTGCTTCGAGGAATTTCTTGATTTCTGAGGCTGCAGCTTCATTCCTCTCTTGCCCCTGATGTCTGAGCTTTTGCTTTACGCTCCAATACCCGTCCTTGATGCTGAGCATGTGTACCATGACCGAGGGGTCGATCCCTGGCATCTCCGTAGCAGCAAATGCGAAGACATCACAGAATTCCTTGAGAGTGGAGACGATTTGCACCCGAGTGTCTGGGATGAGTGATTTCTCGACTCGGACAYTGTGCTRCGGGTCATCATCAATCTGTACTTCCTCATGGGCCTCCGCTGGCTGAGGTCGATTGTATKGCTTGATGTTCTCACTGAGATATACATCCAGCCCGATGAGGGCTTCCTTTTAAGGGGGGTCTTTCCGCTTGTGCCCGACTGAAGGCTCAGGGTCGGCATTTCGGAGGCTATTGACGTAACACTCCTGGGCTGAGCGTTGATTGCCATATAGCCGCCCAACGGTTCCTGAATCTATCTCATATTGTAATAGTAACTGATATGTAGAAATGGATGCTTTTACCTTATTGAGAGTGGCTCACCCGGGYGATCTCCGGGAAAAGCCCCTCCGATGCTTAGGCTCACCAAAAATTGAAAAGAAGAAAGAAGAAAGGGATGAGTTCTATGAGTTTTGTGACCAACAATGCGTGGTCGAAACAACTCTTGAACGAGTGTCTTGAATGCCTTAATCTCTTGAATTGGATGTGTTTGAATGTGTTTAGAATTTGGAAATTTTTTGAAAGAGTTTTGGAATTGAATTGGAATTAAACTCGAAAAAGTTGTTTTTTCGGAGTGTTTTCAGAGAAAAATTATCGAGACTTCGTTATAACTCCGAATTTAATGAAACGAAAGCCGGAGGGTCCTATTTATAGCTCTCTATCACGTGGAATCACGTGAACTGGGCGTAATTGAGTCCAAAGTGGGCGTAATTACGCTCAAAGTCTTGCCAGATTTTGCTTGATTTTCTTGCCATTTTTAGTTGATGCGTATGAAATAAAAATCAGWATAAAATAATTCTGATTTTATCTGATGACGAAATTAGGACACAAAATCCCTGGTTGATTTGGGGAGATATTCGTGCAGTCCTCACGCTTAGGGGCGGTCCCGAATCTCCCGAAACGAGCCGTTTTTCTCGGGTGCGTGGTTTTGTTTAGGAAAATCATAACTATTTTTCTACAAGGTGAAAATTAAGGAAAAATTTTCCTAAATTGCCTTATAAAATTTAGTGCATTGTGTTAAAATTTTGTAATTTTTGGAGCTATTTTGATATTTTAATCACAAATTTAATTAAATTATCGGAAACTCCGAAAAATTGCAAAAGTGCTTAAAAAAATTCTGAAAAATTCGAAACAATTCTAGAAAAATGTCTAAAAATAACTTAAAATTATTTAGAAATTGAGAATTATTTTTAAGGATGTTTTGGGCAAGAATAGGTTCTTCGACTTTGCAAATAGAGATTTTATGGCATTGTTTGAGGCAGTTATTCTTTAGATTTGGACCAATTGCAATGTGGTATAGTTATATCATTGACCTTTATGGAGGGACAAATGTAGGTATCTARAGTACCCATCCYAGATCTTGGCCAAGACCAAGTTGTCGAGAATGATAGAATTTTTCASGTAACGATTAGCGGAGGTCGTTACAGCATAGGTGACATGGGTGCCTGCTCGGAGGAGCCGTTTGGCCAATTGAAGGGCAGGATTAATATGGCTTTGTGCACAGTAGGTGATTATGAGGAAATGAGGTTTTTGTTTCTGCATGGTTATGATCTTAGGGAAAAAAATGGAAGTGTTTAACCCCAAAAAATAAGATAAGTACTAGTGAAAAAATTGCTATTTGTAACCATCGTTTTTGGTCGTTTTGTAACCAACATTGWTGAACTGCGGCCGTTACAAATWGTCATTTTATTTGTAACAAACATAATGATGGTTACAATTACAAATAGTCTTTATTTGTAACCAATATTTTTAAATGATGGTTACAAATACTATGGACCAAATTTTTTTTAAAAAAGTTGCAATTATGGAATTTTAGTTTGGAAACTATATTATTAACAAAGAATTAGTATTAGTTACAATATCCAACATCATTTAGCTAATCTTACAATCTCGTCTCACTTTACGAGGATCAAATACAATATGAAACATCATATAGGCTTCGCAAAGCCACAATCTTCTTAAAATTCCCATAATCAAAACAAGGTGGTCATCCTCTCAAGTTGTAAGGTTGAATAGTTACTACCWGCATAACAAAAGAATTTATAACAAAAACAAGCCATGAGAAACAGCAACAACGCTTGACAACGAAAACAGGACAGACAGAAAATTGCAGCAAAAAATAGCAGAAACAGATTCTGAGCAGTTTGTGTTGTACATAAGTCCATCTATCTGGTCTTTACCTTTTATTGTCTTTGCTCTTGCCAGATTCTTAAATCATACGGAGTATAATAGTAAGTTGAGTGTCCTAAAGATATCTCTAATGTAACACCTCTATCCCTTATTCCCTTGTAATTAATTTGAGTGTCCTAAAGAATAGAATAGATAATAAGTATCATGTGAGATTTTTTAACTAAACAATGCAAACTGGCAGCTCATAACAATAACTTCTGCATACTGCATTATAAATCACAATTGTAAATAAGCATTATATTCTAGAATCTAAATGTTCTTCCTACATAACATACTATATTCCAGAATCAATCGAAAAAATAATAAACTATGCTCGAATAATTTGCAAGGTAGAGGAAAAATTGAACAATAATAAAATAAGCTTGAACAAATTAAACCTGCAAAATACTTGATAACATCATTCTCCAAAGTTGTGCGTGGCTACGAAACCATGCACTCCGCCTGGATAACTCACCACGCATAGGCTCACCAAGACATAACAGAAARGCAATAAATGCAAACTGCAGCTCACCAAGAAGCCTGACTTCAACACTTTCATATACTTTCATCAGAATGCTTCCCAGAATATAACTCTGCACGAATTGGTTACAGAAGATGCGTACAATTACAAATAGTCTTTATTGTAACCAATATTTTTAAATGATGGTTACAATACTATGACCAAATTTTTTTTAAAAATTTGCAATTATGGAATTTAGTTTGGAAACTATATTATTAACAAAGAATTAGTATTAGTTACAATTATCCAACATCATTTAGCTAATCTTACAATCTTCGTCTCACTTTACGAGGATCAAATACAATATGAGAACATCATATAGGCTTCGCAAAGCCACAATCTTCTTAAAAATTCCCATAATCAAAAACAGGTGCATCCTCTCAAGTTGTAAGGTTGAATAGTTACTACCTGTCATAACAAAAGTTTATAACAAAAACAAGCCATGAGAAACAGCAACAACGCTTGACAACGAAAACAGGACAGACAGAAAATTGCAGCAAAAAAATAGCAGAAAACAGATTCTGTTGTGTTGTACATAAGTCCATCTATCTGGTCTTTACCTTTTATTGTCTTTGCTCTTGCCAGATTCTTAAATCATACGGAGTATAATAGTAAGTTGAGTGTCCTAAAGATATCTCTAATGTAACACCTCTATCCCTTATTCCCTTGTAATTAATTGAGTGTCCTAAAGAATAATAGATAATAAGTATCAGTGAGTATATTTTTAACTAAACAATGAAACTGCAGCTCATAACAATAACTTCTGCATACTGCATTATAAATCACAATTGTAAATAAGCATTATATTCTAGAATCTTAATGTTCCTACATAACATACTTAATTCCAGAATCAATCGAAAAAATAATAAACTATGCTCGAGAATAATTTGCAAGGTAGAGGAAAAATGAACAATAATAAAATAATATTACAAATTAAACCTGCAAATACTTGATAACATCATTCTCCAAAGTTGTGCGTGGCTACGAACCATGCACTCCGCTCTGGATAACTCACCACGCATAGGCTCACCAAGACATAACAGAAAGCAATAAATGCAAACTGCAGCTCACCAAGAAGCCTGACTTCAACACTTCATATACTTCATCAGGAATGCTTCCCAGAATATAACTCTGCACGAATTGGTTACAGAAGATGTGGAGATTTATTGGTGTGACTTGTATTAATCAAGTCATACGATGATTATACGAGAGTAAATTCCTTCAAGATGCGTTTTTTTGACAGGAATATTATTAGTATGAGATTGTTTGACAGCTTTTAGAAAGATAATCTGACGTATATCTTTGACTTTATTAATATATATATATATAATTATATATATATATATATTGAGTGAAGTGATATATATATAATATATATAGATATATATATATATATAATATATATATAGTATTATTATAGGATGTGCTAGAATGAGAAATAAGAAAATGAGAAAGCCTATTTAAAAGTGCCACATGTTCAACTTAAAGTAAAAAGTACATATGGATGAGATTATTGCTTTTAAAAAATAAGTAAAAGTGGTACAATGTGTCACCTTTTAAGTTGTTTTCTTATTTCTCTTTTCTCTCTTATCTACATCCCTTTGCTATATATAGTATATATAATATATATATATATATAGGTTATATTAATATAGATATAGAGTGAGATGTGAGTTATATATATATAATATATATTATAATAATATACCTATATCAGAACATATAAAAAGGGAGCAACACCGCTACTTGTAGGATGAACAGCATAGGAACAGTTCACTTGGCCCGCCAAAATTTACGCAATCAGATCCTCTTCAACACCCACTCAAAGCCCAAGTACAATTGCAACCCCAAAAGCCACACCCAAGCCTCCCATCCCAAGCCCACCAGCAGATGATCCCCAGCTTCCCATCCACCTTCTTCAACATCACACTGACAGTTTTGCCTCATTGCTGTAATCGAAACCGTGTGTTTTGCGTGCTGTCAACGCTCCGTTTAGCGCTGAGACTGCGTGTATATCTGCGTTGTAGCGCCTGTCTCTCTTTTTCTTGGTTTTTGGTTGTTCTTCAAACTTGATCTTGTTCGAGCTTATATGGAATTGTGTGGTTGAGATATATCGTCTTCTCTATGAATCCCTAATTATTTTTCTCTGGTTTGTTGGGTTGTATTCAGCTTGTCCATATTTTGGTATGCTCTAGTTCTCAGACTCTCCTTATTGATCTTCCTCTTCCCTTCTTCCGTTTGCGTGAGCCTCTCTCTAGTAGCTTGTATAATGTGATTGTTGTGCGACTCTCTGCGTTCTTCTCGTGTGTGTTTTGTTGTGGTGTTTGTTCCTTGGTTTTTTGTGAAGCTCATCAACTGCAAACCATTCTGCGCCTCTTTGTCTTCTGAGTCTGGAGCTTAGAGCGAGTTTGTGAGATGTGATAATGGCCAGATCGCCTGTGCGTTCTGGTGATGTTCGTAGCTGCTCTCGGGGAATAAGGTTAGGGTTGGATGTGGTTGGTGAGTGGGGTTATATTGTCTCGTGCGTCACCTTCGCGCGTTTCGAATGAGAGGTAGTGTCTTGTTATTTGTTTGGTGCTGGAATGAGATGTTTTATCCTCGTGTTATGGATGTCAGTATAGAGTGTGTGTTATGGTTCTTGTATTCAGACTTGAAGTTTGTTCATTGGAATTTTATAGGTTGTGATTGTCAAGATGAGTGGTGGGTGTGGTATTGGTTGTTATTGGTGTGTTTGGTGGGTGGGTGTGTTTTGGTTGTGTGATAGTGAAAGAATATTCTTTGTGGGGGTATAGCGTGAATTCTGATGTTTTACAAAAGCTTCAAACGGAAAAGTGTGCGAGCGAGTGCACGAGTGTGTTTTGCTCATTTTTTGGGTTAGAGACATGTAACAATCAGAATTTTAAAACTTTTAAAAAGTATATGATGATGTGTTTTTTTTTGTTTGTGTTGGTGTGCTGTGTTTTATTTCTTTTTTTATGAGCACTATATATAGTAATTTTTCATCAAGGTTTTTTTGAATTGGTGTTAGTGTATGATTGGCGCTATTATTTGATGGTGTTGATGAAAGTGTGGTGTGTTATTGTTTATTTATTTGTCGAGTGATAGAATATAGTTATATTAATTGAATAGTCTTTTTTGTGTGGATTTTGTTTGCGAATTGAAAAAAGGTTTGTTGTCGAGGTGCTATTCTCATAGGTTTGTTGGAATTAAGGATTAGGCTGAGACGGGGATTTGGTACGTTAGATATTTTTGAAGAAGAAAATGATCAAAGTGAAAAACAAAGGTAATAGTGATATGTATGTCATGATCTGATAGGATTCTGTTTTTATATGCAAGTTGAACTTAATAGGGTGATATCTTTGTGCAGATTATCCTCAAAGAATCATTTTACTATCATTTGATCAGAGGCTATTGTATCTGCTATAATATAGGTTATGATGCTCGCTTTTTGGTTTTTTCCCTCTTTTATATACCAATACAAAAGCTAATACAACTTCTCTTCTATTGTTGGAGTTTTGAGTCAATTATACACAGCATTCTAGGTTCGGCATTTGCAGGTTATTAAAAAATACGAGCTAGAGTTCAAGTTGTGGATCAGCCGTTAAAAAAAATCGTGTCTTTTTTATCCAATTTTGAGTATTCAATTAAAAAAATATCAATATTCTCCCTTGAAATTCTCAATCTTTCTGATTAATTCCGAGTTGATGCTAGATATGTTCGGAATAAATTTTCCTATTTTTTTGAGCTGGTATATGATTCTGGTGATCAATTATGTCCTTTTAGCACATCAAACAGGTTTACTGTATGAGTTATTCATCTTGAAGTGTTGATAGTTTTCACACTAATGATGAGACATATTTTGACATATTATGTGGTAATGGTGGGAAGTGTGAAAATTGGATTCAAGTGAGGCTTGTGGCTGCCTGATTCTTCCCTGTAGATTCTGGGCTCCATCAATTGCCCTGGGCCTAATTTGTTTACTGATTCTCCCGACATTGTTCGTTGCCTTATCAGATTGGCGTTTCTTCTATGAAGGTGAATTTCCTTGAAACCATGCAGTGATTGCTCTTTTTATATAGCTGTGGTGTTCATGATCAGGTGCATAGATTAGCTTAGTGTGAAATAAAGAAAAAAAAAAACAAAAAAGAAAGAAAAAAAAAATTTTCATTTGTTTTTGTTTGCCAATATAACATTGGCTAGTCTTTTAAAAGATGGTCCCAGAGTGAGGGGGGAGGCTTTTTGTGTTTGTGTGTGAGGAAGAAAAAAGGTGTAGCAAAGGTTCGCTGGAATGTTTAGTTTGTGTTATTATAACTAGTATGACTGAAGGAAAAAAAAAACTCTAGAATCATATGTTTAGAAGTAATTTGGATGGTGCAGGGGTTTGTCTAATTTGGATTAAAAACGAGAGCTTTGTAATGTTGTTTATAGTAGGTTATGCTGCTTCTATAGTAATAAGCAATGCTAACTGTTTATCTATTATAAAAATGGTCATGAGATCAATGGTTGAGAAAGCTCACTTTTAGCAACAAGTTCTTGAATTGCCATTTCTTTTGAAAATTTTAATGACATAGGTTTACTTGCATTGTATTTCTGCATGAATATCTTCCACTTTTTTTTGCATTGTCCCCAACACACCCACACACTTCATAAGCCTGTTAGCTGATGAAGATATTAGACTAGATGTCCAAATGTTGCACTTGTTGTGAGTGCTAAAATTATGTCTTTGTACTAGAAAGATGAAATGCCCATCTCTTATTAGTTTTTTCAGATATAAAATTAGCGATTAGTGGTTAGTTTTAGCGCTATGCCTGAGTTGTTCATTTTGTATGCTTTTTGCACATGCATTGATGTGAATTGATGATTCAAAAATAAAGTTATTATTCTTAAAGGGATATGTGAGTAATTAATAAGTAATGTTATATTTTAGCTTCATTCTTAATTTATATTCCTTGTGTGAGGAAGGGGTTTGGAGCATGGGCTCCAACTCCGTTTTGGATCCTTGAGGTCAAGGTTTTGAATCCTCATATTCCCCACTCCCCTTTGTAAATAATACCCACCTTGTGGCTCATATACACTAAAAAAATAATCCTAATGTGTTACATTGTTGAACCCTGGCTCAGCATGATTGCGTGAACCCGAAAAAGCAAAGAAAGTTCCGGACGCTGATCTGTAACAAACCCACCATAGCAGGTAGAGACCTGATTTAAAAAACAAAAGAGCTCTAATTGGATGTTTTGTGGTTTGGGATTGTATGATCAGTCTGTTCAGACTATGATGGTGTGACTTTGTTTCAATAATTCAAAGTAGCAATGTGGAAGGAATGTTATGCACTCGGTTTCGTTATCTGCAAGCAAGGTTTGCTGGGTTTGTTTCGAGTGAGGAATTCTCTGAGATTGTGACACTCCTTATATACGGTTGAGAGTGTTGCTGAGTAATAGTAATTAAAATGATCATGCAGCGAGTTTTTAGGATATAGTTGCATATTTCTGCATCAGCACTAGAGTCTGTGACGTTCCGATGTAAATCATTGTGTAACTTAGCTCTGTGTGTCATTTTAACATGGCTTTAGTTTAATTTGGCAAATAATTTTTCAATTTCCTTTATGTCTAATAAAGTTCTCATTTATGTTTTAATCCAATAATTCATCAAGTATACATGTTAAGGGAAATAAGGTCAAAGCTCACTTTGGATAAACATAATTGCTTATAACAGGATACAAGTACTTAAAATAGTTAGTAATTTTAGCGTATGATGATTGTGGCAACTAGGGTTACTGCGCATTTGTATGAGCTAAAACCAGTACTTGATTGCATCAACTGCTGACTAGGAAGAGTGGAAAAATTCGGATGGTGAAGTGAAAAAAGGCTTGTGGTATTCTAAGCATTAGGTGATAAATTTATGAACTGGGATAAACTAATTTGCTGAATCGGAGTAGAGTAGGAAGGAGAGTTAATTATTTATGATGAAGTTAAGACTGGTTAAGGTAGAGTATATGAGTACCAATATGACATATTGTATAGCTTGATGCTAATGCTTGCGCATATGTGAGATTTACGATGGAGATGGTCGGGGAAAAAAGCAGCAGAGATTTACAAGCAGGATTGACATCAGAATTTTGATGAAATGTTAGATGATTGTGTTGGAAAGTAAGATAGAAGAAGTGTAGCAATAAGCTGCTTATCTTAAAACATTACAAAAATTTCCTTAGAAGATGTAATATTTATGATTGGTAAAGATTCGATCTTTTAGTTTAAGATAGCTATGTTGCTAGGATCTTGCAATTTTTTACACTCTGATAATAGATTCACGCGGTATTGAGTTCCAATAATCTCTGATGAGAGAGAAAATTACGAAGCTTATGTCATTGTGAGATTTTTTTGAACGATTTGTGTTTATATTTAAGTGTTATTAGTGTTCTGTTTGGATTTCCAACCTTTGAAGATGTTATAGTCTGCTATTGATTTTGATTCAATTTTGTTGTCAGTGTTTTTTAGATAGATGAGGCATTTTGACTATGAGGTTTGTATTATGACTCCCAAGCTCAGTGATTAGTTTGCTTGCGTTGGCAATTTTCCATGTATATGTACATTCTTGTTATCATGTAGGGCATAAGGCTGTTGTTTGTAGACCCATTGGCAATTCTGAATTTTTGAGTACCTACACCGAGTGTTTATTTATTGTGTTGATTCGTTGATATTTATCGTGTCGAAAGTGGAAAGAAAAGATTCCAGCCTGTCATGTGGTGTTATGGCTATGGTTTATGTTTCTTTTTTCACAGGTCTATGTATTGAGTTTCTTCTTGCACAAGGTCTGCAAGTTGAGATTGAGCTTGACTTTCGTGCTCTCCAAAATTTCAAAACAACCAAAAACACAAAACTGTAAATGGTGAAATTTTTAAGTCAGCTTAGTGAAATACATTGTTCAAGAGTTGGAAGTGGTGAATTGGGGGCTAAAAGCATGTGTTTTGGGACTTAAATTGTGCACTTTGTGGGCCAGTAGGATCGTGAAAGTAGAGTGTGTATAGTCTGCAGGTTGTAAAGGCTATAAATGCAGTAGAGCTATGCAAATTTATTTGGGAAAGGTATTCAAGAGTCACTCTGTGTTTAAATCTCTTTTAGTATGCACACATCTTTTTTAAACATGTATTATCTGTTTCACTTATTATTACTAACATGGGATAATGCATAATTATCATTTGTTGATTGTACACTTGCGTGAGCACACCGTCCGGGCACCCGCGCATCGCGCGCGTGCAACGGTTAGTAGCCAATATAAAAGTTCTGTAAGAAAAAGACTATCACAAAATGAACAGTCGACACAAGAAACAATTGTTTCTTTGCCATGCAAAAAAATGGCCATTCCGACCGGTCTGAACTCTCTCTGCTCCCTCCTCTTCAATCCAACCGTTCATCTACACTTTCTCTCTCTCTTCTTTGGAAAAACCTTAGCATCATCATTCACCGCATTCTCTCTCAACTCATCATTCTCCTTTTCTTTCTCTCATCCTTTCACGTTCCATCTTCCATTTTCTAGCCATAACCTGCCAACAACACAATCAATGGATTTGGCCATCCTCATTATAGTCTATATGTTAATGTTAAATGTTTGTTAATTTCAAGTCTTTCATATAATTATGGTCTTTGTTCATGTTGTTTATTAGGTTATTTGCTCAAAAAATTATTGTTGTCTTTTGCAGCATCAAACAATTTACTTTCATAAGTATAAGGTTCATAGAAGTTGGAGCAGGAGCTATTCACTTCATATTTCTTGATCAAATATATCGAATGTTAGATTGTGAGTTTGAGGGTAGCCTGTATATTTTGGTTTCTTGTTTTAGTATTTCCAAAAATTGAAGGGCCTCTTCGTTTTTTTAATTAGGTATTTTCAAATAGATTTAATTTTTGTTGCAAGATCAAGCAAGTGGAGTTCAGTAAGGATATTCAAGGAATGGAGCAGACGTGATTGATTTTGGCTGATTCATTAATATCAGATTGATGAGTTATGAGGTTGAGTGCTATGATGATGTGTGGTGTTTACGTGTTGGTTCGGTTCGGTGTTGAAGTTGGAATTGAGGTGTGCTTTGCTGGGCCTAATTTGTCATTTTTGGGCAATTTCAAGTCTAGTTTTAAGT
>SNQN01001511.1:51750-71750 GCA_008642245.1 Bassia scoparia | reverse complement strand
CAGAAACCTGAAAGGGGAACTAGATGATAGGTGGTGTCAGGTTGTTGTCCGGTGTCGCGCGACGTTCTAATGCGGTGGCAATTGGTGCGACATGGGAAAAGAGGCGTGAGGAGAGAGAAAGATGGTCCGCCTTAGTGGAGTGGTGCAGCAAGGGATCCCCGTGGTGAGGCGGTCATTGGAGCTTGCCTCGCTGCTTGGACGGCGGGTGCAAAGTGGTACAACAGTGGATAGTGGCTGGCAGTACATGAAGTGATGAGAGAAAAGATTTAGAGGAGAGAAAAGTATTGAGGAAGGAGAGAGTCAGTGAAAAAGATAAGGGGAAAATAAAAAAAATCAAGTTAAATAATGAATGGTTGAGATTGTTGGCTTGATTTGTGTGGCTAAGATTAAAGTCTCATAGTTCTCATTATAAGGAGGGTTCTCATATGAACCTAACTCTATATATATATATATATATTAGTAATATATTTATAATATATATATATATATATATATATATTATAATATATAATTATATATATACTATTATATTATTTATAGTTTAAATATTAGATTTGTTAATATCTTTTATTATTTTGTATTATTTAGGTATTGTGTATTCTCTAAATTACCCTAGAATAGTTGTTGTATATATATTCGATTATATCAATGAAAACGCCGCGGCAAATCATTCTTTCATCGGTATCACATTTAGGTTACAATTTTGACCTACTCTTCCGCTTATCCTTTTCTTTTCTTCTTCCTTCTTGATTCACGAGTCTATTCTTCTCTTTATCCAATGTCATGGCTGAAACACCCAACATTCACTCCCTCAATTTACCCATTAACAAACAAGCCCTGGCAGATCACTCTTTTGTATCTATAATAAAAACGTCCAACATATTCCTCACTAGGCACAATTCTTCAGTTTGAGCTGAATCGGAAGTTTTATCTTGGTCTTTATCATAATGAATTGATAAACTGTATCCATACTTCCAAAAGTCAATTGTCGTGTGCAACTTTTGGATATATTGACCACTTAGTCGATGGCCACCCCCGATTAACGCGCCACAATTGCAAACTGACAAAGCCGACACTATGGCAACGGCTTAAAGATTAATATGATGCGTCAAATGGATATAACGAGTTAACGATTATCGTAAAGGCTGGATCTTACATCTTATATTATATTCTCCGTTATGCGAGAAAGAACCAGAGTGATTGAGGCCAGGCGGTCTAGATATGTATTTAGCGTAGCACAAAGCATGGAATGGCAGCTGAATTTATCTCACGTGTCTTCCAAACGGAAAAACAACAAAACGGCTCGAAAGAAATGACTACGTTGGCATCCGCACAGTCAAACGCGAACACCACACTAGCCAAAACGTTACTGCATGGTTTGGGTGTACGCGGCCAATACGGGTTACTCGTCACTTATTTAAAGTATGCCTTGACGAGAATGACCTTCTACTTGATACAGAGAAGACTTGGCACGGTGACGAAAGTCTGGCGTGGATTAGATCGATTAGCACTTGATGAATCTATTCGGAGGGTCTGTTTCGAATGCACTTGGAGGATGTAAATGCTTACAATTTACAGTACGGTTTTCAGAGCTTTCGATTCAAGTAAAGTAATTAATTAATCATAGTTTTATATTATATAGTTATACTATAGCCCTTATAGTAACACCGACAACGCGAATCAGCGCGCAGAAGTTTCTAGAGTTAGCTGGCTCCCCGAAATGCGGGTTTATAAACACGGAGTTTTTAAATAAAATGTTGTGATTACGCAAAAAAGTGTTTTTAATGCACAAAAAAATTCAAACTTATCACCACCAAATCAAGTCCCCTAGATGCTTATTAATTTGCAATAAAACGAATGATCATAGAGTAACTTTGAGATGATAACTATTGTACGAAATCTACTAATCAATTGAACTATTTTAAACACAAACTGATACAACTAAAGCATAGTCTTGACTGATTAATATAGTGGAAGTACGAGTATACAGTCTACTATGTCTGACCCTCATTTTGTACATACTCACTTGAGCAAGCATAATTATTCCTGACTATTAGATAAGCCTTTCGAATCAAACTATCTTCTGTCATGTAGCGCGTACAACACTTATTCCAACGTTAAGATGAAGGTCTCAAACCTAATAATCAAGGCTCATAAGTTATAACTTCAAATCAGATCTTCGGAATCATATTGTGTACCGATACTCTTCATTTTGATACAGTATGATCCAGTTAATTTAAAACATACATATTCGTGTCTGAAAACCTATATGTCTAATCATAACGCATTTGATAAATTAACTCTATGACATTACCATACTTTTACTCACATTATCGAGTGAGTGGCACAATTATTTCAGTTAATTCATAATCACATTATCAATACCAATCAATCTAATGCCCAATCTCTAATATGGCCCCCAACGTGCGCATAGACTTAACTAACTAGGTTCAATATCAACTCTATTCTATTAGTCATATTTATTTAAGATTCCTTAACCTAGTGTGTATTACCAGAATCTTTCGAGGACCTTCACAGCTGAATCAAATGTTCTTTGTCCTGCTCAAATTAAAAATGTAAACTTATCATAACTAAATATCATATACGTTACACTGACCTTACGGCTTAAAACATTTGAGTAAATGCGTCAAGAAGTGGCGTCTCCAGCAGTCTCAACTCCTCAATCGAAATTGAGTCCCTATCCAGTAGTGTCGTCCAGAGCATATGGTATGAACTGTTCAAAAAGGTTGCATCCGAAAATTCGCGGACTCTCGTCGGGTAGGGATTGAATACCCAATTTTGTAAACAAAGCTACTTAATGAGCCAAGAACCATTCACACATGGAGCGTACAGAAGTCAACTGAAAAAGATGCGATGAGGTGTTACATGACACTAGATCTAAGATCTGCGGTACATTGAAGCACTTCTTCAACCTCTCTTACACCACTACGAAAAGGCCAAAAGATAAAATAATAAGGATTAATCGACTTATATGTCTTTAATCTTCGAATTATTTACTCTACTTGTCCATGAATAAAAGACATTAATACCTTGAGAAAAACCCTAAATTAACCAATGAAATCATGATCTATGCTTAATGCTACGGACTGCTTTCGGGAACTGATCTCATTCACATTTCCTCTGTACAAAAGATTGGTCCATTTTGTAGGTAAAAAGAATGGCGAGTTGAAGACAAATAAGTACACTCGCGCGTAACGTAAAGACTTCGCCACAAAGTTCATCTAACCTCGGGTTATGATACAACCCCTCGTGACGTTCATGCTTTTTTATGATCAATACTGGACAAGCTCAACACCAAAGCCTTAGTGAATGGTTCTTTCCTCTCTAAGAGCTCCAGTCGAATGTTTATATCGATACATGTCTAGCTCAAGGCAACCAATATAGGCATTGTCTAAGAACGCAAGTGGAGCCAAAAGCGCAAATGTCCCAGCTTCCACTGTGGGCTCAAGATCAAGAAGACACTTCAATAATCACCAGTTAGGAGACGAGGTGAAATAAGTATCTAATAAAGTATTGATCGCACAGTCCGTAACAGTGAGCTCTCAAAGAAGAACATTAGAGCACAAGCGTATAGGCCTTGCTAACTCACCACAACACTTGAGTATACATCTAACATGTTATTAATGTTAAACAATTCACCAAGTGTGCCAGTACACATACTTTAATGGACACTAGATTCTGAAGACGTGGTAGAGGAATATGTTAATGAATACATCTAGACAATTACTAAACCTCTCCAGAGACAGTAAATTTTAGGCGCGCACTTATAATCAAGCACGTTAGACCTCACACCTACTTCGATATCACTTATGCGTGAAAATCAGACAATAGTTTGAGAGTAAGAAAGGCAATAACACCATAGCAACCAAAGCGAGGATTGATACATCGCAATTCAAGCGATTGCTCTTCAGAGTTAGACACTTCTGCTTGCACCAAAAAAAGTAATCATACCAATACGTAAACAACAGCAAGAATTACTCTTTTTACACACAATTCTCGCAAAAACACAAGTCGAAAGTTGCATAATGTTATAAATCTGCATAAAAAATTGGAAGATGCGCCTTATATGAAAAAAACAACCACTACTGTGTGGAATCCAATTCTGGCAAGGTGTAGCAACAATCATACTATAAAATGATAATAATCAGAATTCACAGAAATGAATTATAGAGTATCTAAGTTATTTGCAATGTGGAATTAGTTTGGGTGTAACCAAATTCCAGGCAAGAATCCAAAAGCTGAAATCATGTTCATCATCATCTCCCCGTACCAAAAATGGAGATCTTGGATAAGCTGTAGGAGACATCGATCCAGCGTAGCAAAAGACGTCGTCGTCTTTGGGCATCTCAGAGAAGAAGATGAGATGAATGATAAATTTCTGAAATTAATTAAAGAAATCTGGAAATCTGCATAGTATAGAAAATAGTCTGAGTAACAATGTAGTGAAGAGACAGTAAGGATCGATAATGCATCCAAGCAAATCACTACAAAAACTGAAAATCGCAAGACTTAAAATTAGACTTGAATATTGAACGAAATGCAATTGGAATTCAAGTCGCCACTCTAAATTGCCATACTCAATCTAACCCGAATCTCGAAACGTGCCAAACCAGAAAAATACTACAGGCTACAGCTCTCACAACTTCAAACGATCCTCAGTATAAGGAGTGATCTTGATCAGAGAGAGAGGAATAGGCAGCATGCCACCCACTATCTTTGAATTATCTTTACTGATATCGATAACTCTAGTGTAAATTGAGAGCCTCAGAAAAAAGTAATATTCGGAGAAAATACCTACAATAAACTGAAAAGGCATATATTAATGATTGAGAGACCTGACAGAGGTTAAATAATTTCTATAACTATAGATCTTGAGGATGGCCAAACAGGTTGTAGTTCCCGTTTGGTTTGCGCAAGGTTATGGCTTAGGAGCAAAATGGAAGGAAAATTTCTGATGACGTGAGAAGGTTATGACAGAAGAAAGACGAGAAATGATGGAATTTGTGGGAACGGAGAGAAGTTCGGGTGAGATCGATTGTAGCTACATGGGTTTTGCCAAAAGGTGAAACAGAGTACATAGAAGTGAATAGATCAAAATAAACTTAGTGGGGTCTTGTAAAGAGAGACCAAAGGACTAGAAGGAGGTATCAGACACCCTTCGCTCCATTGGCTCTGAGGGCACACGAAAACACTGTCTGTGGTCATCTCACGCCGACTTCCAATCCTCGGTTAACTTATACTAGTCTCTTCACAACGAACTATATATGACTACTCACTCATACTCGTTACTAGTATCAGGAATAGATAATATTCACCAGTCCAGCGACAAAGGGACAAGGCTATAAATACCTATATAGTAAAATAGGTCAAACAAACGTACGCAGATAGAAAGGTAGTCACCTTATACGGTATTTCATAATTTTTATTATATTGCTATATAGGCAACTAGGCATCATGTAAAAACCACAACATTACGTGATATACGTAGAATACAACGTGTTAATCTGTGACCGCTAGCCACTTTAGGATACGATTGGACGCGAATCCGCACGACTTTACGAACCTATCGTCAATAACACTATGTCATTTCCAAACTTTCAAGCCATTACACTGAGTGGTCTTAAAGGGACACGTGGTATTCATCAAATCAGCTGAACATCTTGTCTACCCCCTTTATTCGCCTTGGTCATGACCCTCAAAATGGTCAACACTGTATCCATTTATCGTTCTTCACGCTTTCTCACTACTATAGGAGCATCGAGTTATCCAATTCTGAGGCGTCGCTAGACTGAGAGCAATTACAGAACTGTAGAACCAACTTCATGAAATAATATACTAATAATTATTGAGTAAAGTAAACCGATTATTTTATAGCTGTTAATACTAATATATATTGGAGTGAACGGTGACTAAATAATAAATAGAAGGAATACTTTGATACCTTAGAAAGATACTATTATATACTTATTAGGTATACTTAGTGCATATTGTATCTGATTAAAATAAATAGCTCATATAATATTAGAGTATATATAATAAGGGATAGAGTGACAAATTATTCCTAAAAAAATGTAGACAAACAGATTATACGTCAAATATTATCCCATCATCAGATGCCCATATCCAACTTTGTAATTAAATAAATTAAATATCAAAGTAAATGAGTTATTTCTTCCATTTAATATTCTTACTTTTTAAAGCCAAAGATGTAGATCATAATCATGACTAATCTTTATCTTAGGGATTTCTAGTATCTTTTTCCTTCTCTTCATTGAGTCTATCTCTTTTTCTAGAGCAGTTCGCCAACAAACTCTTCTTCATTTGATAAAAGAAAAATTAAAGAATAACTCAACACATACATACATTGTATTATCTAATAGGTCCTATTCTATATACCTTCGTAGTACATAGAACCCATAAAAACCACTCGTCTAACTCTTACATCTTAAAAACATTTACGGTAAAAAAATAACAATTGGTGGAGATTTAGAGAACCCCCATAAACTACACTTCCATGTCTTTCAATGCCATCCTTCAACTAGGGCTCCTTCCCCAGATTTCCAACCCCCCGAAACCGTCCACCACTCTCACGGCAAAGGACCCCCAGAGAACCCTCATCAACTTCCTTTAACCCAAACGCCAGTCAACCGACACAATCACACTTCTCTCCCCTTCCATTTCTCTACTCTCCTAACATCCTTTCTACATTGGTTGTTGTTGGACAAAAGAGTGCTCCCCCAAACACTCTAATTTTTCTTCTCCATACAATCTACTTATAAAAAAATACCCTTAGGAATTGTTATTATCTAATGCATATCGATAATTTACAAACATATATATCTTATATATCTCAGAAAACTCGAAATATTCTTAACACTAAATTACAATTACTATTTTCCTATTTTAAAACATTAATATGCAAAACAAAGGCGCATTTCTCTTCTAACATAAATCGCATCATCAATATATGTTTATATCACGTAGCTGTATCATGTATCAACAATCTGTTAGACAGGAATCTTCACAACGGAGTATCACGGGCAACGGATTACACGGTAATAAGCTTACAAATATTCATCATACTATCATTTTGTTAAGAAACCGGTATACACCGCTGCAAAACCAATCACCGAAATGATGTAAAACCCTAAATATAGAGGTGTGTATTACTTACCTCTTCATTTAATAGGTCTCATTTTATGGAGGTATACCTGGTAGATGCTCTGGTGAGTAGTAATTATGTTACAGCTTTAATCAAAAACAGGAACTCTATAAATCTCGAACTACTAGTAAGTAATGTATGTATGGTAGATTTACTTTGTAATGTGGAGGTATGTTACTAGGTAGACAATTCCTATTTAACGGATATTCTACAATATAAATGTGTCTGTGGTGAGTTGTTAAGATAAGTTACTAATGCCACCTATACTAAGTCAATTAGGATTATGCTTTTAATTCCGCCATCTAATACTTCCTACTTGAGACTTGAACACGTGCATTCGAGAGTGTTTGATGAGTTTATATGTTCTATTTACACTTCTTGAATTTGAGTTCGAACCAATAACAGTTGAGTGATCACTCTGATAGGATCTAAGATAGTCATGAAGCAAAGAACTACAGTTATATTGAAGAAGCAATATTCTGTTGGTGAGACTTGAGAGAAGCGTCAAAACAGGTGGTTGAATGCTAACAAGTCTTCTCCAAATGAATCGTCCTCCCTAGCTGACTGAGAGGACTGCATAGAGGAGAATCGCGATTTAACAAATACCCCACGGCACTAACAACATGAGCGATAGGTCACTTGAGAGTGGATAATCTATGAATCAATGAAGTGAACGAAATATGACTTCATGTAGTCATGCCTTATGTATTATGTCCAACTTACTATCAATTTTCTCACCCTATATATTTGTATGCTGAACATAATAAGTCTTGCGTAGATTGGTATATCTGGTGGTAAAAACTAATAACGATCTTGTGAGATATTCTCTGATACTATCGCCTACCTTAAAAAATGACAATATCTGGATATGAATTATAGATGGAATAAGATGGGTAGTTTGCAAAAATGATAAAATTGGCGACATACCGCTAACCTTAAAAGTGGTACACGATTCTCACAAGATGAAAGCAAAAGTAGGTAGAAAAATCTAGGAGACAATTAAGTGATCCTCCCTAATAGCGATATAATGGAAGGTAAGTGTAAGGCAAGTAACAAAAGTAAAGAAATAGTCAGCGGATGTCTAGACAATTGAATTGCAAGTATTCGCTCGCCTAAGAAGTTACGGACGGTATGTGGTTGAGGAATCTCTATACCGCATAGGGTGACGAGTGATGAGTAAAACCGCGGAAGAAGGGCCACCCTAATATAGCCAGGTTAGCACGAAAATATAGAACGAGCGCCCTAATCCGGCCATAAGTCAGGACAGAGTCGTGCATCTTCTTTGTCTGCGTTGTCTGTAGGATGTTCTATTTTATTAGGTCGTAATCGTAAATTGTGTTTAGTGGACGTTTACAGTAATTCTTGTTACCCTATGTGAATATTCTTTTAGGCGACGGTTGACTTTCGAGGCCAATCTCCGTCGGCTAAAACAGTTTGTAGTGACTCTCACCATAACCTGAATTGAAATAACACCATTGCGTATGGTTGAAAGGTGAAACAACGGAAGGTGAAATGATTGGTTGGTGAGGTATTTAAGAAAAATATCTTATGAAAATAAAATGAAAATTGGTTTTGCCTTGTTTGGACCGAACACTTAAAAAAGCAAGTGTCTAAAGAAAAGGAACAGATTCTAGTTGTATGTATGTTACAGTGGGTATGCCAATACACCACCTTTTAACGAGAGATCTCTACTGGGAACCCACTAATCAAACTAGGGAAATAGAGCTACTCAACTCAATAGGACAGCCATAGGACTAGTTAGACATTGTCTATTATATTAGAATCACGAACACTACTGTGTATGGTGTATGTGAGAGAGCGTGTCGTAAATACACCGCATAAGGGCCCTAATATAATCAAACGTGCACCTAAAGGTCGGAGCAAAACTAAGACACAAGAAAGTATGGGCGAGTTGTATTGTCTAATTAAAATTTCGCTACGGAAACTTTGATGACTGTGTTTTAGAATAAACTCGGAGTGATCCTACACTTCGATCGAGTGAGAAAGGAGTTAGACAATCGTATATACCTCAGAGCGGCATAGCTGAGATGACTTAATGGAATAGCTCGGCTTAAGTAGTTCTACTGTTCAATTGTGTATAGTTATTAACTTACTGATCATATCGATATGTGTATTATAGATGTCTCGTAACGATACACTTTGCATCTAGATTCGAAAACAGACGCGAACGGAAGTAATTTCAATGAGACATCTTCTCTAAATAGCGGACTCGCAACCTCAACATTTGTTATTTTAGTATAATATCCAATTTAGTACTCTCGACACCTATCAGAGCGTATAATAAATAAACTAAGTAATATACGTCTAAAATGTCAATCTCTGTCATACCACCATTATTGATTTAAGATCTGACAATAAAGTATTAATAAATTCAGTTGAGAGAACATGTGTTATGTATTATGCATATGGTGAAGGACTTAACATTTGGTGTACATTAGATTCGAATACATATGCAATCTGGATGAACTCTTAAACGAGCGATGTATTGGTGTGCGTCGATCTCTGTGTAAACAATTGCGAGTCATGAGCAAACAGTGTGAGTGCATACTCGATGAGTGACACCTCATTAGTTGAGTCATGAAGAAATGCGTGTTAGACAGGAGACGTAGACAAACGGTATTAGAAGAAAGATAGAGAAACATCAACTCGTCTGCAAATAACATGCCAAGGTTATTCATCGGGATGATATGCACATAGGTAGTGTGTGTAGAATCTTAACAAGCGACTAAATTAATATACCCAGTTGGCACTTGAACTCTGAGCGACTTTCATATTGTTCGTAGTAACGACGAATATAAGAAACCAATACTCAATAGAAGCGGATAAGACGAATCATCCTCATGTTAAAACTCCCTCTGTACAACGATATACTGATTTAATCTGAAGAGTACAATATATTTCTTCTCTCAAATCATATAACACTCTTAGACATTAAAACGAGATATATTCTAATATATTCTATATCGTGGCCATAAGCTTATTATATCCGAAGATGTGTAAAAAGTCAATTATGACACCACTTCGGTCCTCATCTAACTGTTAATTGTGCTTCTTGCAATTCATCTTTGGAACTCACATATAATAAGTGTACCACGCACTATTTTTGTTAATACCCTGTTCAGTATTTTACCTTCCTATGTTGGCCATGCTAATACCATTTATAAAGTTAAGTGATGCTAGTATATAAATGTTGTGCCTTACCTTCCCGTGCACCAACTAATTACTAGTTTCCTATCAAGCCTAAAATCAAACATGCTTTTCTTGTAGATAATACGTTACGGGTATAAGCATTAAAATGTAGATAATCAAGTGTTAAAGAAATTTTGGTCGGGAATCTGACTTCAGATACATCATTTCTAAGAGATTAACGATCATGAAATATCCTATTCAAGTTACGTTAATCCCCAGTTTCAGCGCAACCTTTCAAACGATAGATGACCAAGCTAGATGTACTATAATAAATCAATGACATCATGATTAATCGAACACAATCTTATCTCAGTCGAATATCGATCACAGATCATAGATACATGTAAGTATGTGCCCCTACATACGGGACATACGCACGGCTCGAAACAAATAACAGCATTGATATTTCGTACATATGTGATTCCAATAGCGAGAGCTAAACAGGATTTATTTGTGAACTCTCGTTATGCTACCAACTACAAATTATATCTCTATGAGTATTGCATTGAAAGAATGATATATTGTAGTATCTCAATCATCGCATGTTAAGACAGCACAATTTATTGAGAGTCGAAATATTGAATCAATTAATTAAATATTATGATCATATCCTAATTTTTCTTCTGATAAATAATTAATATTTATATCCTCAGTTAGATATGACAACATTTATAAGTACCTTGGATGATGCCAATATTTCATTCACTAATCAAAAATGAACCTACAAAATCTCTGGCGTAACTGGTAGTATAACATATCTTCCATAATAATTCTTCTACAAACCCCAAAGGAGGAAAAAAAACGATACTGCTACATACAAACAAAAATAAATCTTATTCATCACTTCCTCTGTTGAATGTATGTTAGGGAAGCGAGTGAACGACTTAGCAAAAAAGATCATCAACTAGTTAAACTAACGAAGCTGAGAAGTGCATATCTCTTCTCTCCCATACTCATTGTTGAATGTTAATCCAAGTCTATATGCAATACATCCTTGCATTTAGCGCATTTAAAGTATGTTTTGAAGCCCTAAGTTTCGATGCGCTAATGCATTCCAAACCCAAAGAAAGGCAAACTACTAGTGTAATCATGTCCTATCTTATACTCGTGTGTTTAGTACTGTGATTAAGAGTTTCCACGTTCAAGAAAAAAGTCTTAATTGGAAGCCTGATAAGACAATCCTCAGCAAGGAAGGCGTTCCCTGACTTACCTTGAAAGGCTGTTGACTACAAGTTAGTCAACTCAAGAAGAAATCCTTTCAAACCAAGGAAGTGATGTTCCTTTTCGATAAACAAAGATTCTCGACCATTAGGGGCTTTTGTACAAAGTTAGATTTTCAGTTCCTTAATTTAAGTACGCCTGCCATTTAACATGTGAAGTATTTGCTCATAGGATAATACATATTCTAACGATTTTCAATAATATTAATGTTGCTGCTCTGATTTCAATCACTTCTAAGAATTGTATTACCGTTAGTTTATCAAACCGATTAAATATCTAAAATAAAGCACTAGATAAATTATGTCAATCAATATCTTAATAAAACAAAGCATCTTTTTACTAACAGTATTAAACGACTAAAATTTTTTTAGGATATTTCTTATAAAACTTATATATATTATAACTTTCCAACAATTATAAAATGTTTTATATCATTGACAAAAAACATGCGTCTTTGGATTTATTAGAAAACTTGTCTGATGGAAATATATATAATTACTAGTTTCCTAAGAAATATATAAAAAAATTAATAATAACCACAGTACTGGTATATCAGTATTTAACAAAAAACTTATATGCAAACTGGAGCAAATAATCTATCAAAACTCAAGCTCTAAGTCTTTGGAAGTATTTAGGATCAGCTTTGATTATAAATAATCAGAATATGAAATCTATAATTTACTGTGCAATATAATTCATGTGTGAAGGACTTGCAGCAAGTTCCACTACGATCCTGCATCACTCCACAATGTACGGGATTAACATGTGTCAATGGACTTTTCTGCTAGCTTTCACGCGAAATCTATCCCTTACTTAAAAGTACTATATAAATCAGAAACGAATAAAAATAAAGCATCAAATAACTTAGAGCAAAACAAAATCCACATCAGACTAATAAAGCCATTATTTCATCAATTGTGCCCAAGCGTTTATCGGTGTTATTTCATTGAGTTGGTTACAAAGAAAAGTGTCTTCGTCTCCGTATTTGAAGCGCTCGGGTTGGTGTGTCAACGAGGGAATTTCAAAGAAATCCCGATGAAGTAAGAAGGAAAACCAGACGCGGGTATGCGGCTATCTCCGATCTCCTCCGAATGTCAAGAAGTCTTTAGAATACGAGATGACTTACGACGTAGACTGTGCCTCTTATGATGAAATTAGGTGGCACCGCTTTTTAGTCCACATTAAGACACAACTCATTCTCCCAAGAAGGTTGTTCACTTCCAAAAACACATCATAATTTCCAACACATAAATCTATACAAACTTAGCTATTCGCAATCATGTGTCTCACAGTAGTTTTCCCTCTTCTTGGCTCGTTTGTCTTTCCCGAAGAGTGTTGGGATAAATTACGTTACTACTATGGTTAACATCAGCAGTTATCTTTGACTTTATAAACGTTGCCTAGTGGTATTAAACATTTCCGCATCTACCAGCTTTTTGGACGGAAAAGAGATTAACATCCTAATTTTCCCAGATTATAAACCTCAACGCGTTCACCCCCCCTATGATTGTTCCAGTTAGAACTCCAAACAATTCCAATATCACTTACAAAGAGGGCTTGGACCTTCCTATGGGCCGCATGGCCAAGGATCAAATCCCTGTAGAGTAAAGCGATACTCGGTTGAAGAGCTAGGGACTGAAACACTATGAATCAACACTACCGGCTCCTCAACGCCTAAAGTTCCGAAACACCTTTGGATACACTACGGAAAGTAAAGTAGTGGTCGCTACCCGCGAGACGTCCTCTATGTAATGAAAGTTACATACAATGGACCATTATGTGATTTATAACTCGTGTGAAAAAACATTCAAATGTTGCATCCAACGGCAGAAGTATAGCTGTACCAAGACTTCATCTGGTGACTCCAACTCTTATGCGAGCGATGTACCGAATTTTTGAAGTTCAACACAGTGGGGAGCCCCTGTCACAAGAATCCGGTGTGCGGCATGATAGATAAATGATTGTAATTGAGTGCTAGTTAGTTTTCTAAAACTCTTATCGTGCTGAAATTTTGAAAAAATTGAGGACCTTTATAACGTTAGATGGTGTAATGTCTGTGGCTTACCTGTTAAAATTCTCCATTGGTGGGTGTCGTCTGGACCCCGATGAACACGAATCGGTCACAATGCGGTCGCTGACACTATGGAGTCCTGCAAAGGAGATATGGGATTTTGTCAGAAGTATAACACTATGAGAAGGACAAAATGAAATATAGAGGCCCCTAAAAATAGAACTGTACTGCTGATCGTATAACTATAACGGCTTTGAAATAGTAGAGTCATAAAGGAAATTCTATTCAAAATATGTTCACAAGTTCATATGCGGACGCTAGATTATACTGAAGTGATTTAAGTGTTGCGTCTTTGTTCCTAAGCAGATTCTACTGATGAACAGGTTAGGATAGATTCTTCAATCGTCTCGCTCTAAAGATGAAAAGTATGGGTACTGGCCAAGGAACTGCACTCCAGTAACAAATGACCTTTCACCAAGTTCAACTATTAACAAACTGGCTGGATCTCTCATGACTCATGGAGTCGTGCACATGGAGCGAGTGCAAATGCTGAGGATAACTTAAACAAAGGAGTGAAGACAGCCTCCTTGGCTTTGAACTGGTGGCAATCTGAGGAATTTGAAGGTTGGTGACTATGAAGAATCTGATGTTGGCCCGATCCTTAAAGTAAATAAACTGCACACATCAAGGATATAATATGGGATTCAAACTGCAATTGTCTAACAAATACTCATAAAACTTGGTCAAAAAGACCGGAGAAAACTTCTCCGAAACAGATTTGATCAGCCATTGTCATTAAGACAATGTGGCGGTGCAGAGCATCGGATCAAAATTGGACACGGCGTAAGAACTGTCCCCTATAAGTCAGAGACAATGGAAAAGGGTAAGATGATAGGATGTACAATGTGCTACAAGCGGTGTGCTAGAAACTTGAACAAATCAAATAGGAAGCCCCATGATCGCGGGTCAACTGCCAATTGGCGAGAATCGATAGTGGAAAGACGAAGGGTAGTCCCCTAGAGATGAAACGAATGCTCAGTCCATCATTGTCTGGATATGGCAAAAAATGATTTTAGTACAAATGAAGAATCTAAAGTAAAAGAGTTAATCCCAATCCTAAACAGCTACTTACATACTAAAACAAAGACCTAAATATGAGTTTGCGATTTTCAGTTTTTGGATGATTTGCTTGGATGCATTTTCGATCTTACTGTCACTTTCACTACATTTTACTCATTTTTCAATATTAATTTCAATTTTCTTAATTAATTTCAGAAATTTATCATCATCTATCTTCCTCTGAGATGCCCAAGACGACGACGTCTTTTGCTACCGATGTCATCTACAAGCTCATCCAAGATCTCCACTTTTTGGTTACGGGAGATGATGATGAAAATGATTTCATTTTGGATTCTTGCCTGGAATTTGGTACACCCAACTAATTCACATTGCCAAATTAACTTAGATACTTATAATTCATTTCTGTGAATCTGATTTTTCATTTTATCAGTATGATGTTGCTACACTAAATTGGGATTTCCAATTGTGGTTGTTTTTTTATAAAGGGCATTTCCAATTTTTGTTATGCAGATTTAAAATATGAACTTTCACTTGGTGTTTTTGGAAATTTGTGTAAAATGTAATTTTGCRGTTGTTTACGTATTGGTTGATACTTTTTTGGTGAAGGGTGCTATTGAGATCTTGACTTGGTTATCATCTGCTGTATGTGTATGCCTTTCTTATCTCTAAATTTGTCTTTCTTGTAGGAATGAGTAGTGTGATTACTAACGCTGATAAAAGTGGGCTAATTACGCTTGGAGAGGTTAGTTATTGCTTTGCATTAATACCTCTAAGTTCAGAATTTCCATTAATACTGGTGAATTGTGAATTGTTAAATTAAAAATGTTAGAGTAACTCAAGGTTTGGTAGTTAGCAAGGCCTAAGTTGTGCTTCTAATGTTCTTTTTATGTACTGTTGCATGTACATTTTTCTTATTCTGTCCAATGATTCAGAGTGTCTTGATTGAGCCCACCAGTGGGAATACTGGGATTGGTTTGGCCTTTCTTGCAGCAACTAAAGGTTACAAGCTCAACATTACGATAACAACATTGATGAGTCTTGAGAGGAGAACCATTCTTAAGGCTTTGGTGTTGAGCTTGTCCATATTGATCCATAAAAAAGCATGAACGAGGGTTGTTCAAAAGGTTGTGATATTTGTGGCAAGACTTTTATTCAAGGATTAACTTATTGCTCAATACAAAAAGGAAAAATTTTCAAAGTTAAAGGAAAGGATGAGATCAATTCCGAAGCACCGTAGATTATAGCAGACATAATTTCATTGGTTTAATTTAGGGTTTTTCGATTAATTTTTACTTTTTTATTCTACAAATATATGAAGATTAAAGAATATCGAATTAATCCTTAGANTTTTTTATATTTGTTTGTTGTTTTGTTGGTTTGCTCTATTTCTTGGTTTAGGACACTAAAGTGAGGTAATTTTCATCAAGGTTTTTTTGAATTGGTGTTTCAGTGATTATGATTGCCTATATTTTGAGGTTATGAATTGTTTTGTTATTGATTTCTGTTATTAGGGTTTCTTAATTCATGAAGAAGATGGTTTCTTGAATTGAAAATTCGGGGATTTTGTTGGAATTGAAAAAAGGTTTGTTGTCGAGGCTATTTCATAGGTTTGTTGGAATTAAGATAAGGCGAGAACGTGGGATTTGGTACGTTAGATATTTTGAAGAAGAAATGATCAAGTGAAAACAAAGGTAATAGGTGATATTATGTCATTGCATCCTAAGATTCTTTTTTATATGCAAGTTGAACTAATAGGTGATATCTTTGTGCAGATTACTCCCAAAGAATCATGACTATCATTTGATCAAGAGGCTATTGTACTGCATAATAAGGTAATGCTCCTTTTTGGTTTTTCCCCTTTATATACCAATACAAAAAGGTAATACAACCTTGCTCTTCTATTGTTGGATTTGAGTCAATTATGACACAGCATTTCTAGGTTCGGGCATTTGCAGGTTATTAAAAAATACGAGCTAGAGTTCAAGTTGTGGATGCAGCCGTAAAAATCGTGTCTTTTTTATTCCAATTTTGAGTAATTCAATTAAAAAAATATCAATATTCTCCCTTGAAATTCTCATTCTTTCTGATAATTCCGAGTTGATGCTAGAATATGTTCGGAATAAATTTTCTATTTTTTTGAGCTGGTATATGATTTCTGGTGATCAAATTATGTCCTTTAGCACATCAACAGTTACTGTATGAGTTATCATCTTGAAGTTTGATAAGTTTTCACAACTAATGATGAACAATTACAATTAGGGGTAATGGTGGGAAGGTGAAAATTGGATTCAATGAGTGAGGCTGTGGCTGCCTGATTCTCCCTGTAGATTCTGGGCTCCATCAATTGCCCGGGCCTGAATTTTGTTACTGATTCTCCCCGACATTGTTCGTGCCTTATCAGACTTGGGTTTCTTCTATGAAGGTGAATTTCCTTGAAACCTGCAGTGTATTGCTCTTTTTATATAGCTGTGGTGTTCATGATCAGGTGCCATAGATTAGCTTAGGTGTGAATTTCATTTGTTGATTTGCCAATAAACATGCTAGCTTTAAAAGATGGTCCCAGAGGGAGGGAGGGAGGGTGTGAGGAGAGAAAAAAAGGAGCAAAGGTTCGCTGGGAATGTATTGTGCTTATATACTAGATGACTGAAGGAAAAAAAAACTCTAGAATCATATGTTTAGAGTAATTTGGATGGTGGCAGGGTTGTCTAATTTGGATTAAAAACGAGAGCTTTGTAAGTTGTTTATAGTAGTGTTATGCTGCTCTGTAAACAATGCTAACTGTTTATCTATTATAAAAATGGTCATTGAGAACAATGGTTGAGAAGCTCACTTTTAGCAACAAAGTTCTGAATTGCATTCTTTTGAAAATTTTAATGACATAGGTTACTTGCATTGTATTCTGCATGAATATCTTCCACTTTTTTTTGCATTGTCCCCCCAACACACCCACACACTTTCATAGCCTGTTTAGCTTGATGAAGATAACTAATGTCCAAAATGTTTTTTGCACCTTGTTGTAGTGTCTAAAATTATGTCTTTGTACTAGAAAGATGAAATGCCCATCTCTTATTAGTTTTTCAGATATAAAATAGCGATTAGGGTTAGTTTTAGCGTAGCCTGATTGTTCAAATTTTGTATGCTTTTGCACATGCATTGATGTGAATGATGATCAAATAAGTTATTATTCTTAAAGGGATATGTGATAACTAATAAGAATAATAGTTTTAGCTTCCAATTCTTAATTTTATATTCCTAATGTGTGAGGAAGGGGTTTGGAGCAGTGGCTCCAACTCCGTCTTTGATCCTTGAGGTCAAGGGTTTGAATCCTCATATTCCCCCTCCCCTTTGTAAATAATACCCCACCTTGTGGCTCATATACACRAAAAAAATAATCCTAATGTGTTACATTGTTGAACCTGCTCAGCCATGATTGCGTGAACCCGAAAGCAAAGAAAAGGTCCGGACCTGATCTGTAACAAACACCATACAGGTAAGACCTGATTTAAAACAAACAAAGAGCTTCTAATTGGATGTTTTGTGGTTTGGGATTGTATTCAGTCTGTTTCAGACCATGATACATGATTTTCTGCAAGTTGATTATTGAGATTGAGTTAAATCAATTAAGATTATCATGTGTTAAGTAGCATATTCTCCTTGGTACTATTGAATTGAAGTAATCCAAATCTACATAAGTTGAAGATATCAACAAATTAAATAAAATATCGTATACGCCTAAAAGCAAACACAACATGACAAAGCACAAATTTCAACAATAATATATTGTACTCCACAATGCAATATAAAAAATATTCATGTGTATCATACAGTTATACACATGGTTGGGAGCTGTCTGGGAAATTTCTAATGATCAGAACTAGACATATATGCCCACTCCAGAACAATAGTCACATTTTCAATATCGAATCTGGTACTTAAATTCTCTTTAAGTTAAAGGTGATCTTGTCTCTATGTGATTAGATTTTATTATTTTGAAGAGCATGATCACTATGGTTATAAAATTTAATGATTATTATTAATTAGAAGAATTGTCATAGATAACAAAAACTATCACCTGCTAGATGTGATTTACCTGAGAACTTTCCATTTTTGTTTAAATTCCGAAAACGCTATAAGTTTATGGACTTATGGAGATATATACTAGAATGCTAAAAAGTCAAGATATCAAGAATTATAAGTTCAAATAATGCTCTTAAATGAATTGATGAAATTAAGATTCTATAAAGTTTAATTAAGTTCAAAAAGTTCATGTTATGGCATGTATAGTTCCATATACTTCCATTATAATAGCCCAGAAGTTATGGTTTAGTTCTTTAGGAAAAGAAGATATTGGCCAATGTCCACACTCATGCCAAATCTTTTCAGTGACTTTACCGTCCATGGTGAACTGAGGATTCTGATTATTAAGAGCTGCACAATTGAAGAGTAATCAATAACCCAATTTTGGATGAATTATATTGCAGTCATTATGTTGGAACACCTACGGATGGGACTCAATATTGATATTCAAGCGGATTGGACACCACCCATTCAAGTTCTAAGCTACGTCAAGCGGTAACTAATGATATTTTTTATATAGTTTATTTAATTGAGCAAGAAAAAATCTGATTAGTGGGTGAATACTCTACAAATTTGGTTTTCCTTCGAACTTACAATTGATAATTGGGAATGATTAATATTACAGTTTATCTCTGAGTTGGGCAATTAGAACTTGACTGAGTATGATAAATTGGAATTGAAACTAAAATTGCCTACTCGAGAATAAAAATATGTAATGTTCAGATAGTTATCTCGATGATTAACTTAGGATCTTCACAAGTAATGTTTTTAATATAACTGATTAATGTTCAATAAGAGACAGTTCGGACCCCATAGGCGATTCCGAAAGGTGAATTAAATTATAACTTATGAGCTTGATTATTCAGGTTGATCTTCATCATAACCAACGTTGAATTTTTGTAGTACAAAAGATATGATGAAGGTACAGCCACCGAATGCGATATATATGCTGCCCATCGAATCAAATCAGGGTAGAAATAGTGAGCAGATGATATCACTCTCCTAATTATTATCATCAAGCTATGCTTAAGTGTGAGTTTGTGCAACTCAAATAGTAATTGATGGTTTGTATACAAGATAGTTTACATTAAGTTATAATCAGAAAACAGTTATTTTGGCAATATCGTAGGGGTTGATCATTGGTGGTGATAGTTTGATTATTTGTGACAATTAAAACAACGTTCACGTAATGAAACCAATTCTTTAAAAAACGTTCGG
>SNQN01001511.1:17414-34882 GCA_008642245.1 Bassia scoparia | reverse complement strand
GTTATGTTCTTTCATTTGGTGTACTTTTTAGACTTGTCAGTTTACTCTATGGCATATTGCACTCATAATCACATACACATTCATTATTCTCACACAGAGGTGAGAAGTTTGATGCAGGGAAATGTATTCTAAATCACACAGAAACTTTTGACGAAGATTATGCAATGAACTGCCTCACCACAGTTGTTCTTAGGGATGTTTCAAGAACGCAATCACAAATGAAACTCATTCGACATCATCTGGCGATATCGGGATCTCTTGAAGAATTGATAGTCCGCTGCTGCAATATCGATCCTATTTTTGGAGGATAGGCTGATGCAACAGTTGAGGAGATTCCTACCGCATCTCCAAAAATAATTTTGAAATTGCACAATCATTTAAAGAGTMTCGATTTTAATGCATAATACTATATATTATTTTCAAACTTATTTGATTATTGAAATTGTAGGTTCAACTCTTTTGGTCAATATATATATTTTGAAAATTATTGCATTTAAATAATATTGCTCAAGTTTTTGATTCAATTAAATTTTAGAAAAATGTCTCACATTCTTCKATTTTAACCACTAAGTTCAATTAAACCCCTAGGAAATGAATTGCGTTGCTTCATTTTGTTTTTTTATTGACCTTTATTAAGAATGCATTAGTTTTGTGAGAAGAAATATAATGATTAGTATAATTGTTTCAAAGAGTATTCAAAAAGAAACCACATAGATTACAAAGCCGAGGAACCAATCGTTAGATCAACAAAATTTGGAAATAACCAATATGTGTCTGAAGCAATATRTGTGAGCATACCCAAATAAGGAGCGCTCGAGTTTTTATTTATCACTATCACTACTTTCTCTTTAACTAAGATCTTTAACAAAACCCATTAAACAAAAAAACATAAAATCCCAAACTTTTACCAAACAACTCTAAATAAACATCACATTGTACCTGTAATATGTTAATGCAATATCGACCTAAGATAAACATATAAGTTTACGGGGCGAAATCATATATTCCTACCCTAAGCTTCGAACATTYCAAGCACTCTATAAAACTCATGAAGTGTATAAGCCAAAAGCATATATATAAAGGACAAAACTCAGTATCTCAATTACACAAGCTTCTGGATTAAGGTCACCAATCAAGACACTTGGGTTGAATAAGGATTGGGTCGGTACACTCATTTTGCCTCAGTCATCTGCATTTACAGGGGCAACCTCTTTCTGACCCTTGATCCTGCTTTCCCTATTTGCAAAAAGCATTCTCAGTAGATGATGCCTCCTTAATTGGAGCTCCACCGGTCTTTAACAAGCACATCACCTTATATGTTGGGTAGTTAGGATCAAGTCTGCATATGACAGTCGAAGACATGTACGCCACCCTAATTTGTATGCTTCATTGTCCTTCTATTTTCTGTCTAAAATCGGCAGTAGCCAATTTTAACTCTTTAGTTAGACGAGCAGTCTCGGAGGCCTTTGTTTCACTTCTTCTTGTAGCTCCTTACTGATGCTTTGGCTATAACCATTAACAGCTAGTGGTCTTGGTGGCTATGTCGCGATTGGTCAGGCTATTTCAGCATTTCTGTCTTATTTGAGCTTCATTGACTATCTTGCCTCCGCGTTACCATGTCTCACATTTTACCAACTCACTTGCTAGGCGAACCCTCATTTTAGCATGCTCATGCTACAATTCAGTACAAAGGTCCTTTGAGATGCTCCACTTTAACTTCAAATCGCTCATTATCTAATTTCAACTCATTGATTGTTACAAATGAAGTTCATTAACATGTTCATTGCACTCTTGTGCTGCTCAATTCGTGTTTGGTAAATCTGTATCTCTTTTTGTAATTTTCCAACTTATTCGTCTGTGTTGAGTAGTACATTGAGCGCAGTTACGTATATCTACACGTATATATCCATTTATATACATTTAAATTCTAATAGGTGAGTGGAATAAAGAATAAAATAATAAATAATTAACGTGTAACATACCTCCATCGAGTATATTGCCAACAAAACAGCCTCCTTTTCCTCTGTTGATGGAACTGCTAGCCACGAAGCTTCATATATCACCATTTCAACACCTATCAGTGACATTCATTGTGCTTAATCCCCGAGGACTTCCACATCTTTTGCCTGTACACTTGTAATGGGTCTTCTGCTGCTAAAAACAATCAGGTATTCCTCCATTGGAGCCAATATATGATCACCAGTCTTGGTCTACTTCATGATCATTAGTAGCCCGAGATAAGGACATTCCCTCCTAGCATTCATATTGGATTCAGTTCGCCCCACCTTTAGCGTTGTTGTTTTTCAATCTGGCTACTTAGCTCTTGAAATCAACAATACAACAATGTCCTGAAACTCACCAATATTCTGTAATTGTTTCTCCTTGTGTGTGATTGTTTCAATGCTTGATAACTCTGTTCGTTTGAATGTGATTCAGTCAGGGACACACGTTGTCGAGCTGACTCATCAAATCTACTTCCATTAGTATCATTGAACACAATGCCTGAACACATGTTCAATAGCGCTGATTCACTCGAGAACTGCCGCGAAAATCTACTCCTCTAGGCACCTTTGTCTGAACCCCTTTTTCGTCGACTCAAACAGAGTGGAAAGTGTCACATCATCACCAACATTATCTTTCAGTTCAGTGGACTGCGTTCCCCCCAGAAATCTGGTATCTTCTTATCCAGAGCAAGTTTTCAATTCTCATTCTAGCCAGGAGCTCTTCTCTAACATAAATCATCAACATCTTTATTGACTATACCTGAACGTGCTTCTTGTCCACTTCTTTCTTCATCCAACGTTATCTATTCGAAGCTTTCTAAATTGGAAAACCCTAAGGGACACGTTGCTTCACCTGTGGACCCCACTGATACCAATTTTTCAGGAGCTAGTGATAACTGCATACAAGCCTAGTCAGCGAACATTAATAACAACAGAAACATGGAATAACCAATATTGAAAAATATATGTCAAGTAATATGTTAAGACCAATATAATTCTAAGAACGTCTATGTTAAATAACCAATACAATACTAAAATATCAGCCAGATTATAGTAACATTTMCCCTTGATCTAACACGAAARAGGGGAGTGTGTAACACAACTTCGACAAGCAATCCACCGACTGATGAATACTATGAATATAGTTGCTATATAAATCATATATTTACAACGATTTCCTTTATCTTCCCATACGAACAAAGACAGTATGTCCCTACTTACATGTCAGAAGAAATCATATCTCTTCCTCTCTATCAATTCTAAAKTGTTATTTAAACAAAATCACTCACCTATAAATAATGTCTTGGGTGAGCTCTCTATGTTAAGTCGCCAAGTTTAAAAGATCTGGAATGTATGCCCTAACCAAATCAAGATTACAGAAAACAACTGCAGACAACAGAATTATGTGCTAAGAATTTTATGACCTTTTACCATAAAGCTTATTTGATATAAAGAGCTAATTAAATTACTAATAGCATGTATAATTTCAATCCAAACTCTGGCCTCTATTTTTCTCTATTAAAGTTAACACTGCTGCCTTTTTTTGCATCAATTAAAATCACATGTGTTCCTTCAACCACAACTTTGTTTGAATGGTGTTTTCCAAAACAAACACAGTGGACAATGTGGTATTATCACTATCATCATCTTTGTCTTCAGTAAACTCCAACCGCTTCCGAGTAACAATTGGAACTTCCTCATCCGGAACATCCACACTCTTTCGTTTTCCACACATGACCTTCTCTTCAACACAACCAGTTCTATCTTCGTTGACGACTATAGCTGCATGTGCATTAGGAAATTGACATCATAAATCACTTGCCTACCCACTATTCAAAGAACTAGATTAAATAAATAACCACAATCAACTTTGGACTACAACCACAGAAAGTGGCACTTGCAATTTAAACACAACTATTAGGATTTCACCTTTCAATTTAAAAACAACTATTAGGATTTCACCACAGAAAGCTAACATTAAAACACTATTAMGATTTCACCTTTCAATTTAAACACACTGCTTATACACCCCATATTTAGTTATGGGCCAASTACTCGTATGTCAGGCTACAAAACATTGATTAAAAATACAGCATAACACAAGCCTCCATACCATCTTTACAATCTTAAATCACAATTACTTCATATATAGTTTTAAATTTGACATTTCTTTTCAACCCCCCGTGATATATTATAATAATCATAATAAGGCACTACTCAATAGAATTAAAAAATCCAAGACAAAACCTTATTTGAGAGCAAATCCTTTGCTCCACTTGTTGAAATCGCTCCAGTAACTATTGATCCCAATCCCGAGGATCCACCCTGACGACACTTCAACAGATAAATTATCAATAAGAATGGACAAGGACAATATACACTAAGATAGTTAACAATGATCCATACCCAGTCGAAACCCTGTTCCATTCTCAATGTTGAGGGACACTCATCAAATTCTGTCCTTACACTCCCTGATGCATGTGCTTCATCGTATGGATCAGAATTGACAAGGATTCAAAGGCTTGGGTAAAAATACAAAATTGCAGCAACTGTGTTCCTGTGAAGAAATTCAATGTAAAATTCACCAATTGGGGCAAGGATCCACGAAGACCATATTATAAGTGTTACGAATGTGGTACTTATGAATGGGTTGAAGAGGATGAGTTGTTGGTGTTAGAAGGCAGGGAAGTCGTWGGTGGAGGTATGGTGATGAATACTCGTCAACAAATGTCTGAGATTATATCTTCTCTACGTGCTTTGAAGAATGCAATTAGTCAGGGGATAAAATTAGCAACTTGGATTTTTTTATGTTTTTGATTTGTATTGTTTTCAAATTGATTTAGGAATTAGGTTAAAATTCAGTTAGGGATTATGCGACATTTGTAATGTGTTTGTGTTTCTGGTCTTTTGGTGAATATGTATGAATGAAATAATGAATGGTACTTCTTTTGTTTCATTGAATTGAGTTGTAGTGAATTGCACTTCTTTTGTTTCATTTAATTGAATTGTAGTCACTTAAGTTTAAATTGAGTGTTAATGGCAACCTAAATGGTTCAACATGAATACTTAAACRTGGACATTTAAACCTTGGATATTTGAATACTACCAAACAGACATAAAATGCAACATTTTATGTTAAATCCGATTGAAATAATACCACATCAAATCCAAACATACTTCACAAAACTAACATCGAATCCAAAAATACTTCACAAAACTAACATCAAATCCAAACACTTAACAAGTACTAAAGTACCATTACGTAACAGATCATAATAGGGTAGCATTACATGATTCATCATCCTCATTTAGCTTTCTGTTTCTTGCTCACATTAATGTTGTTGTTGTTGTTGTTGGCCTTTGTAGGACGTGYGCCGCGCCCTCGCGTATAGCGGGCGCGCGGCTTGGTACTACATCGAGGTGCTTTGCGTGGGCTTGAGCCACGGAACCCGCACGTGAGTGCGTTGGGGTAGTGTTGTCGAGTAAGGGGAGTCGCCTCACCAAAAGTCTTAAATCAAGTCTGAAATGCCTTAAAAGCTGTATAAGATCATTGTCCTGATAGAGAATCATAGAACTGACAGTTTACAATATCATTCTTTGATTATTCGACAGAACCTCCTACTGAAGAACTTGTTGAAAAACTCAAACGGAAAAAATTATGCTTGGTATTGAAGTATTCAATACTAAATTAATGAATATTGACCTTAAAGACGCAAGCTCCTCATCAAGCAAATTTATAACAAGAATTTGAGGAAACTCAAGGAGCAAAACTTGAGGGAACTCAAGGTTGAAAAAGTAAAAACTTGAGTAAGGAACTTGACGCCGCAGAAAAAATTAGAGAAATAAGTTCAAGTATTTTGTACCTAAATGATTGAAGAAGCTCAATTGACAAAAATTGAGGCTGCTATGTGCATTCCAAGCAAAAAGGTAAGAAGAAAAATGTTGATTTTCCTAGTAGTAAAGTTTGGGAACTTTCTGTGGGTAAAAACTGTCACACTGTCTAATTGTAACAAGAAAACAACTGCTCATAAAAAGTAAGTAAAAACCAAATCTGGATGAAGAAGCAAAATGATAGTTCTTCTTCCTCTCAAGAACCCGAGGAAACCAGGTTCCTTACTAATCCTTAAGTTCTTGTGCAGTTCTAGTGAGAGAGAACAACACATGGTACCTCGACACGGTTTCTAAGCACAATGACGGAGACAAAATCTAAGTTTCTCTCACTAAGAAGCCTATGAGAGTGGAACTGTGACTTTGCATGATAATAAGAAAGTATATCCTAGCCAAAGGTAAAGTTGGTTAAGGTCCATTCACAAACTATATTGATTAATGTATTTTTATTGAGGTTTTTAAAAACATAATCTTTGCTAAGTTTGTCACAAAATTTGTGATAAGGGAAAACACAGGTTAAATTTATCACTGAAAAAATTGTATATCCATCAACAACTCAACTGACTAATTGTCTTCAAGGAAAGGAGAGGGAATACTTATCATGGATCTCAACCTTGGCCTAAGGAACAACCCTGACATTCTTAGTGTGATTGAGGATATCCTTAATATGGCACAAAAGATTGGTCATGCAATTTTCTCTCACATGAACAAGATTACTCAAAAACTCGGTAATGGACTCAAAGTGTCAAGGTTCCCTGCTGATACATATGCGATGCTTGTGTTGAGGGGAAACAAATCAAGTCATCCCTCAAAGTAAAAAACATGAAACAACTAATCAACCATTAGAACGGATTCATAGGATCTTTGTGCCCAATGAGAATTCAAAGTTAAGAAGTGGTAAACGGTATGTCTTGTATTGTAAATGATTATTCAAATTTACTTGGTGATTTTCTAGCTAGTAAGGCACTCTATAAAACTCGATGAAGTGTTAAGCCAAAAGCATATATAGTAAAGGACAAACTCGTATCTCATACACAAGCTTCTGGATTAAGGTCCACCAATCAAGACACTTGCGGTTGAATAAGGATTGGGTCGGTACACTTCATTTTGCCTCAGTCATCTGCATTACAGGCAACCTCTTTCTGACCCTTGATCTGCTTTCCTATTTGGCAAAAAAAAGCATTCTCCAGTAGATGATGGCCTCCTTAATTGGAGCTCCAACCGTCGTAACAAAGCACATGACACCTTATAGCTTGGGTAGAAGATCAATCTGCAATTGACAGTCGAAAATGTACGCCACCCTAATTTGTATGCTCATTGTCCTTCTATTTTCTGTTCTAAAAAAAATCGGCAGTAGCCAATTTTAACTCTTTAGTTAGACTAGCAGTCTCTGGAGGGCCTTTTGTTTACTTCTTCTTGTAGCTCCCTTACTGATGCTTTGGCTATAACCATTAACAGCTAAGGTGGTCTTTGGCTATGTCGCGATTGTCAGGCGATTTTCAGCATGTAATTCTGTCTTATTTAGCTTCATTTGACAATCTTGCCTCCGCGTTACCATGTCTCACCATTTTACCAACTCACTGCTAGGGAAACCCTCATTTTGCATGCTCATGCTACAATTCAGTACAAAGGCTCCTTTATGATGCTCCACTTAACTGTCAAATCGCTCAATTATCTAATTTCAACTATTGGATTGCTTACAAAATGAAGTTCATACATGTTCCATTCACTCTTTGCTGCTCAATCGTGTGGTAAATCATGTATCTCTTTTTGTAATCTTTCCAGACTTTATCCGTCTGTGTGAGTAGAACCATAGTTTGAGCGCATTAGCGTATCATCTACACGTATCTATCCATTATATACATTTAAATTCCTTAATAGGTGTAGTGTATAACAGAAATAACAATAATACAATAAATTACGTGAACATGACGTCCATCGAGTAATATTCTCAACAAAACAGGCTCCTTTTTCCTCTGTTGATGGCGACGGCTAGCCACGAACTGCATATATCAACCATTTCAACACCTCTCAGTGACATTCATTGTGCTTAAAATCCCCGAGGACTTCCCACCAATCTTTTGCCTGTACACTTGTAATGGGTCTTCTGCTGATAAAACAATAGGTATTCCTCCATTGGAGCCAAATAATATCACCAGTCTGTCTACTTCATGATCATTAGTAGCCCGAGATAAGGACATTCCCCCTTTAGCACATTATGGATCAGTTCGCCCCAACCTTTAGTGTTGTTGTTTCAACTGGCTACTTAGCCTCTTGAAATGCAACAATATTCCAACAATGTCCTGAAACTCACCAATATTCTGTAATGTTTCTCCTTGTGTTGTGATTGTTCATAATGCTTATAACTCTGTTCGTTTGATGTATCAGTCAGGGAAACTGGTCTGTCGAGCGACCATCCAAATCTACTGTCCTTAGTACATTGACAAATGCCTGAACACATGTTCAATAGCGCCTGATTCACTCGAGAACCGCGACCCGGAATCCTACTCCTCATAGGCGAACCTTTGTCTGAACCGCGTTTTTCAGTCGACTCAAACAGAGTGGAAGTTGTCACACATACAACATTATCTTTTCAGTTAGTGACTGCGTTCCCCCAGAAGATCTGGTATCTTTCTTATCTCAGAGAAGTTTTCAATTCTCATTCTAGAGCCAGGAGCTCTTCTCTAACATATCATCAAATCTTATTGACTATTACTGAACGTGCTCTGTCCACGTTCTTTTATCCAATGTTATCTAGTTGACAGCTTTCTAAATTGGGAAAACCTAAGGGACACGTTGTTCACCTGGGACCCCACTGATACCAATTTTTCAGGAGCTAGTGATAACTCATAGAAGCCTAGTCAAGCGAAATTATAACAAGCAGAATACAGAATAACCAATATTGAAAATTATATGTCAAGTAATATGTTAAACCAATATAATTTAAGAACCTAAAAATAGAAAATAATTAAAATAAATAAAAGAAAATGTTTTTGCCCCTTTTATTTGTCCTTTGCTCAATAGTTCCGAGTATGACATCACGTATTTCCAACTTTTAAGAGTTCAAAGCATCTTTTCTAAGTCGAAACAATCGCGAGACGCGGTATGTTTCATCACTGATTACTCTTTTGGGGAGACATTTTCAGGTGTCTACAGCCTTCCTCTTAGATGCTGCTGGTGCACTGAATGATGCTCCTACTTCCTTAGCCTTAGGTACAGTTGTTGCTGTTTTCTCCTTACCTTTAGCTTTCTGTTTTTGTTTCTTAATCAAACCTCCTTGACAGCCTAGGGTGTTGTGGCCAAAGTTTCCACATTTCCCACACTTCACACTTTTACTTCTTTTCCCTTTCCACTCCTCTTTCTCTGATCTTCTTCTGTTCCTWACTAGTCTACCAACCCTTATTTTGACCACTGGAGGTTCGYTCTTAGGCATCTCTGACTCAGGCCATTGATCCATATAAGGAATAGACTTAATAGAAGAACCATAAGCTTGTTTATACCTGTTGACTGTGTACCATTCATGCACAAACTTATGTGGATCCAAACGTGCCATAAGAARAGCTCTCATTCKATGTTTGTGTGGAATRCCACTTAATTACTATAGATTGCATGGGCAAGTCCAGTTTGTTTAAGCTGACAAGGAGAGTAGATTTCCCATCCACAATCTCATACTCTCCTGAACCAGACAAGTATGCCCTGCATGACCTTAAATCAATGCATAGTGTCTGTACTCTTTTGACTACATTTGGGCATAGATCCTTTCTTTCCTAATTCTCACACATTTCTCTTCTAGTAGCAAGTCTTACCATGGTAACAATCCCGATACCTATGTATTGAATCAATGTAAAATTGTAAATAATGTATTAAAATTCACAATCATGTATTTAGTCAAGGACATTAAATCAGTGTGCAATATACATTTGTTTACCTTCTAGAAGAGTCATGACTGGTCTTTGTCTATCAATGCTAAGTTTTTAGTTGAAAGAGTCAACAAAGTTACTCTTGTTCACRTCACACTTGATGGAAGTGTCAAATTGGTGCTTTTTCCAAGCTAGTCAAATAAGAGCAGAAGGTTGAACWTTTTGCATTTGCTCCATTGCTTTCCTGAAACTGAAAGCAGATGTGGCCCCAGCTGCAAGCCAWAAAAGCTAAAACATTTTAAGTCCTGGGTACACCCTCTTCCAATCGGCTGCCAAGTGCTTTGCACAAAATCTCCTACCAACTTCTGGCCACAACTCTTTCAATGCTTTGTCAATGGACTACCAAAACACAATTTAAAACATTATTAGCAGCACAACACATTTTAACATGTAATTGAAAACAAATTAAACCACAAATACCCTGTGCCTATCAGAGATGATGCACCATTTGTTTGCCCTACAAGTCTTTGACAATGTGTTCCTTAAATGCCAAADGAAGAATCTCCATGATTCATCATCTTCAGAAGACACTATTRCCCAGGCAAATGGGAACATCTCATTGTTACCATCTAATGCAACTGCAGAAAGAAGTACACCATCAAAATCCCCTTTCAAGAAAGCACCATCCACTCCTATTTAACCCTCTACATCCTCTCACAACACCATCTATGCAACCCTTAAAACTGATAAATAAGCTACTGAATCCTAAGGGTGCCTCAGGATGAGTAGATGGCATCAATTCATCTACTACAACTTGGTTGTCTCTAATTTCATCCCTAGATGTTTTAGTGTCAAGAGACACTATATCAGTTTGTTCAGTGTCATGACTTTGTGTGAAATCCACATCATCATCATCATCATCATCATCATCATCATTGTTCAGATTCAAGGGTGGTGCATTACCAAGTTGACTTTTCAAGTTTGCAGTCGCAGTTGATTTTATAAGTGCTTTTCTCTTAGCAATGGTTTTTGGGACTCTTTTCTTAATAAATGGTGAAGCRTGAGTGAGTGTCATTGACTTTGAYTCATTTGTTGTGTCCTGAACTGACTGGTGTTCTGCTTGAGCATTGGTCTCAATTTCAGGTTGAGTTTGTCTGTGGCTTCTCCTTATAACAATAACAGGTTGTGTAGCTTGTATTTATGGTAATTATTCTAGTTGYATAGGATACTATCTCCTGCCACTTCCTCTARCCCTTCCCTTTCCCCTCAATCTACCTCTACCCCTACCTCTACCATTATTCTCCTGCACAGACTGAATATTGAGGTTTCTCCAGTACTCCACATTGTCAAATATAAGTTATTCAATGTCAACAAGGGAGGCAGGCTCAACTAGTGTAGGGTTAACAATTTGAGACTGAATAGGTTGTGATCCAATTGGGTTTGACACATCATCAACAAACCTAGGGCTCCTTCTAGGTGATAGGACTTGATTCAATTCAATGAGTTTTTCAGGTGTTGCCATTGCTTGGGTTACAACAGGCTATGACAAATCCTCAGAGATAGGAACATCAACAAACCTYGGGCTCCWTCTAGGTGACAAGACTTGATTCAATTCAGTGAGTTGTTTACTTGATTGGGTTTCAACAGGCACAATGTTCTTAGTTTGTGACTCCCTAAGCCTAGTAGCAGCTTCATACACTTTGGWTGGTTTTGAAAGATTGGATACCCACACAAATATCAAGCATGTACCATGGTGTTCTTGAAACATTTTCAGTAGACCTGTCTATGTCAATGGTGAGGGGAACATGTTTCATTTTAAAAACATAAGAGAATCCAGGGTTCTTAGGGATCTTCCTATTTTGTTTCTCATCACCATTGTCAAGATAGTCAATCACAACATCAATGAGATTGACTTTGTCAACATCACTCACAACAACATTTGTATCATCACCCATGTACTGGAATCTCAACACTACATTATCTCCCATTCCTAAACCGAAACAAAGCATGRAGAAGAACAATTAGTAAACAACAACCCCAMAAACAAAGAAACTCTTAATTTCTTCAATACACAAATATAACCAACGAATAATTCAAAGAAAATCAAAAACACAAAATTCATGCGAATTTCAACGACAAAAACATATGAAAATTAACTCAAAAGGTAGGGTTATTGCATTCGATCACAACATAAAAATTTTCAAAGAAAATTAGAAATCAAAAAAGTTGTATTCGAAAGCAAAACAAAACAAAAACATTTCCAGAATACATATACCACATAACGCAGATGTGACAAAACAATAAAGAAAAAAAAAATAAACATAAAGTCAAAATATAAAAAAGAAACAATTAAATAAAGATGAAAGAAAAACCACAATATAAAGCACAGGCAATAAACAAGAAAATAAACCTAGAAAGATCAAAAAAATAAACACATAGAACAAAATAAGATAAAAAAAAACACGCACACAACACAAACAAATCATAATGAGATAACCAAAAAAACAACAACCCGAAAAAATGAAAAAATACATCAAGAAAAAATCAAAAACACACAAACAAAAAAAGAAAAAAATCACGAAAAGAAAAAAAAATCAAGAACACCATACAGAAGCACAATAAACAGGATTAAAATCAACAGAAAAAATCATGATAAATCGCGACATCAAAGTATATCAACAAATAAAAAAAAAAAAAACAAAATAAAAGACAAATGAAATAACAGCAACTATATAAAAAAAAAAAAAAGAAAAAAAAATATAATAAAAAAATCACAAGCAAAACATCAAAAAGCAAAAAAATAAAAAAGAAACGCAAGAGAAAATGGGAAAATACGTACACACAGCACAAACACAACAACAAAAAAAAAAGGCAAAAAATACAATAGGAGTATCATTATACAAAGTATAAAAACAAATAAAAAAACAGCAACAATACAACAAAAAGTCAAACAATTAAACAAAGGACAAAAGAAATCAAAACAAAAAAAAAAAAATAAAAAATATAAAAAGCAAAAATAAGATAAACAAAACAAAAATGCATAAAAACAAAAAACATTAAGAAAATCAAAACACAAACATTACCACAAACAATCAAAGCAAAATAAGACCAAATCCCAAAAACAATGAACGAAGAACTTGATAATGTTGCGTGAAAGAACTTCAATTGAGAGTTGAATCACGATGGAAAAATTGATAGATTCTAGAAACAGAGGGAGTTGGAATGACAAATGTTTAATGATCGTATTAACAGCTTGAAAGATATATTTGATTCCGTTTTTAATGAACATGATAGGACTTGAGGGAAATGATTACCAGGTCAAACTTGGTTAAGTACTCTAACTCTCTTAACGGGCAAAAAGCACACATTTACAGAATTAGGTTAATGCTCATGTTTAAGGAAATTTAAAACTGATTATGGCATCATAATTTGGATTAAAAATTACAATGGTTACCAGTGGGTAAATTTGGCAAAGTTCATGGTTACGAAACAGGAATTATCCCTTACCTTTATATATTTGTCTACTTCCGATTTCCGACCATTTTATTAAACAATCTAAACAACACATTTTACCATCAGTTATCATATGTGTCCCCCTTATATATTACTTAATTTTCATTAACTGTACATATTGAGGAAACTAATCCATGAGTTTCCAATTTATATTTAAAAAAAATTTATCAATAACTTCTCATGTATAGAAGTTATTTCAAATAAATAAACTCTGATTGCAAGGTCTGAAAATATTTTCTATTGGTTAGACACCCTTTAAATTAGGCACTATGAATTGGGGTTTTTAGGTAAGGGAAAGTGAATGTAGTGGTACTCAAGGAGGGGGTGAATTAAGTATAATTATCGATTATCATTTTTTTTTCTCTTCGATTAGATGAGGAACCAGTTGGTTGGTTCTGTAAGCAGTGGAATATAAGAATAGCAATAAGAAACAAATATTAACGAGGTTCACCACTCTGGTACGTCTCACTTCCTATGTTCTTTTATAATCTACTCGAAAACAAAGACACAGCCACTCTGCTGTTTCTACTCTGGGAACCAGCACACCCCACACTCAACTGAATGTGCACTCGACACATCGTAAGTCCAACGTTGTTGAATCAACAAATCACTCACAGCTTCAACCCCTCTGTGAATGCCTTTATAAAGCAACTTCTCTCTTTGATTGATTTTAAAAAGCTAGTAGAAGATGATTAGCTCGAGACTAATGCTCTGGTGAACTCAAAGTAAGGTTTTGTGCTTTTGGTTTTCATCTCAAAATAATTCAGCTCTTTGATCATGGAGAAGATTATGGAAGATTAGAATATAGATGAGTATTTATTAGTATAATTGACTACACCCTAGATATTCATAAATCTATACTTGCCGATCAAGGCACGATGAGATTATAAGAAAGTATATCTTGTTCGATTTATTCTAAGAAATAGAAACAAGATATATACGCCAAGGTTTAAGGCAACATTTATATTCTCATCTATATTTCTTGCTGCAAACATCTTATATAATAAATCTTTTGAAATATTTTAGAAAAACTCTTTTTCAAAACCGCAGCTATAATTCCATTCATGAACATTACTGGTTCCCCAGCTTGGTTCCTTAATTGAGTATGTTATGAATTTTGTTCCAAACTTTGTACCAAAATTCATATCATACTCAGAACACTTAAAGCACTTAGATTATTACTATTCAACCACACTACAGAGCATATTACATGAATTCCTAGATTTAAACTATGAGGAGCATTTCTTCTAATCTTCATGTAATCTTCAAGACTTTGAATCTTCCTTTGAATACTTCAATTTTGAGTGCAGTTTCTTTCTTCGAATGTCTTCGAAAGGCTTCATACTTCAAGTCTTGGAAACATTCTATTACTGCACATGTAACAAGGTTAAAGTGCAATAAAAGAGGCATYACTGTTTTTCAGCATAACAGTCAAGGAAACAGCTCATACTGGTTCTGTACCAATATATGAGCTTTGTATGTAATCAGCTGTTCCCTGTATCAAACAAGTTAGTTTCAATGTATTCACAATAAATATTAACTTGTCTGGGGAAACAAGTAACCTAAATCAGCTGGTTCCCAAAACCAACTATATTCATAATTAGCATCCTATTTCCTGTAATGGTTTGTCATCATTRAAAACTTAAGGGACTCAACAGAAAGAGAATTAACAACCCCAACTCCCTTTGTATAAGTTTGTTAGTCCATATGAATCATTCCCTTTAACCACTCTATTCCCCTATTCCTTCTACCACCATTCCCCACCCCTACCCAAGGAATCACCATTACCTATTTTCCCTCTTCACCGACCCTTTGATCATCATTGACCACCCATCCCAACCTCACCCACCACCACAAAAACTTAACCCACCGCACAAACCGCCCTCACTATCACGTATCCCAGGCCACCCATGACCTACCATGCATACCTCCGTCACCCCACCCACGACCCACCACACCGTCGCCGCTCCCGCCCACGATCCACTATACCTCCGCCARCCCCACCCAAACCCACCACGAAATAAAGTCACAACCCACAAATACCACCTACACTCACCCACGACCACCCAAACCCACTACGAAACATTAACCACCCTACTCAAACCCACCACGAAACCCTAACCACCCACCACGATCTCAACCCATAAAACACGAAATTTAGAGAGAGTGAGAGAGAGAGAGAGAGAGAGAGAAGTCGGGGGGAGAGATGAGTGGCAACGGGAAGTGCGGTGCGATGGCTAAAACGGACGATACGAGGAAGTAAACGACGATGATGAGAGATGAGATGATGGTGGTTGTGGGCGTTTTATGCAAAAGAATGGTGGTGGTTCTAGGTGTTTGATAGAGAGATGAGATAATGGTGATGGTGACTTGGTAAGAACCTGAGAAGGTTTGAATTAATACCAAACATAAATAAATAGTAAAAGGTTTTGCTTTTTTTTTTCCTTTCCTAACCTTTTTTACTATTCCTTTCCTTTCCCCGATATCAAACCAAACAGTCCCTTAGAATATTGAATCATTTTCCTCTTTGATGTTGTACTCTTTCCGCAGAATAATTACACTCTCTCATAATGGTTCACCAAACATGGAGATACAATATGAAGAATCAAACAATGTTGTGGCGTACAACACTTGGTATCGTACTATTTACATCTTCCTCCCTCCATTCTTCGAAATTTAATGAATGGCTAATATTTCATCTACTATTACGTACATAAAATCGTGAATCACATTTCTTTTATTTGCATTTAGGGCCAAACATGATTAATTGATTTTTTTCGATGATGAGTCGGATTCTTGCCAATTCGTACAACACATTTATTCAATGGCGCCAAACATGATAATACATGCACAATTAAATTGCTCATACAATGATATGTCCCTATCTTTATGTCTGTCGTATTATTTTGTACTCCTACTAATCCGAGACACACACCTTCCCTAAATGGCGCCAAATAGTACTTGTTTATGGAGGTTTGATAAGCCCGTGGGCCTCATGCCTAGACGGGTCGTGCCTTGACAGGCCAAAGGGACAAATTATTCTATACAATCCCCCTATCTAGCAATATACAACCCCCACTAATCTTTCACAGAATGTTTTAGTTTTGTTTTTATCTTTATTTATTCTTTAAAAAAAAACAAATTTCTTGATTTTTGCTGCCCATTATATCATGTGAGGGAGGATTGTATATAACAATATGGGGGAGGGTTGTACAATATAGGCGTTGGGCCAAAGGTAACGTCATTCCGTGCCGGGCTCATGCCAAATATTCTAAAAGTGAGATCTGTGTCGAACCCAGCCCACGTGTCGTGCTGTGCTAGGTTGTGCCAGCCCAAGTGTCTTAGTTATAATTCTTAAAAAAGGAAGAGATTAACATCGCTTTCTCTGAATGTGTTAATTTCTCCTTAATTAAGTGTTACGATTGGATCCTTTGACTAAGTAATGTTTTTTGTCGTATTGATTGAATTTTTTAGCCTTGTATGAATCATTTGGTTCTTTTCTGTTCTCTGGGTATGTATATAACTAGAACTTGTTTTAGCCTTATTATTTATTGTTTGGAACAAAGAAGAGTTAGACTTTAATGGATTGAGCATTGATTTTTGTCATTCTTGTTTTCTTCTTGGTTGATTAAGTTTTTTGATGTGTCTTGATCTTAGATCTTGGCTTAGTTACTGGGTATAATTGCGAAATGAACTGTATGATAGTGATGAACACTTCATATGTTAGGTTGAAGTCGTGTCACATGGTGATTTTAAAGGACAATATTTTTTCTTCACTTTCCTTATTTTGATTTGTTATTTTTAACTTCCCCTTACAATTTTTTATGGCTCTTTGGATAGTAACTTAAGATATAGTTGGGAACACATTTTTATTAGTTTGGAGTGTGTGATTGTGGTTGTCAAGTCTGTGCCTCGCAGCGGAACTCTTGTCGCATTGGTCTTTCTTTCATAAAGTACTCTAAATTTGTTAGTTCTCATCTCGTAAAAGGTATCTTACTAGGACAAAATAAGTTGCAATAATCGCAGTGTAGTGAAAATACGTTGTTGGGTTATTTCTTATATTTTTTAAATTTGTAATTTAAGGTTTGTAGTCACTATTAGGGTGAGAGTTTATTTCAGCTAAAAATCATGTTGTATTTGGACTTTCTTAGCGTAGTGTGTATAATCTCAGCCTTAAGTTGTTATATTTGATTCTTTGACTGAG
>SNQN01001511.1:0-10823 GCA_008642245.1 Bassia scoparia | reverse complement strand
GACATTAAGGAGAGCAACCTCCTTCCTAAGCCCCGCTCAGTCTAGGCTCCTCTGAACAAAAGAAACAAGAACCTATAGTGTGAGTATCACCGAGATTGTGGGCATACCATTCGGAATTGTAACGAGTTAAAAAGAGCTCTTGATAAGTTAGCAGACGAAGGAAAATTGACGAAGTACTTGAACAAGGACAATAATAAGAAGCAACGCCCAGCAGGTAGCAACGATACTGATGTCATGGTTSGCGTAATCAGCGGAGGACTGGCCTCTGGCGGTCCAAGCAARAGGGGAAGAAAACAYCATTTGTACGAGCTCAAGCATRWGGTGCTGGATGTTGCTAGGAGCGCCCCTCCACCATGTCCTACCATGGTTTTTGATAACAAGTCTTCTAACCCACTGAGTTTGCCACATGACYACCCTTTGGTGGTGYAAATCAAAGTTGCCAATGCTAAAGTACGGCGAGTATTGGTTGACTCAGGTAGTTCATCAGACATCATAACGTATGAATGCCTGAAGTAACTCAAATGCGGGAACGAAAAGCTTGAGCCATTGGCGCAACCATTAGTGGGATTCGGCGGTTAGAGCGTTTTTCCAAGAGGTACAATTCGCCTACCAGTTCGACTGGGTGAAAAGGGACATGGAAAAAGTCTGATGGTCAAGTTCATTGTCGTGGACTTACCTTTACTATACAATGTCATAATTGGGCGTCCACTGCTCAATCAAGTCAAAGCAGCGATTTCAACTTACTAACTCTTGTTGCAATTCGAGACGGACAATGGCAAGGTTGGGAAGTTGTATGGCGATCAAAGATCAGCTCGAGAGTGTTATGTCAATAGTCTTTGAGGAACAATGGCTGCCGAGGAGACACCTTCCAGTAGCAAGAAGAGGAAAGAAGCTGAACCAGATTTGGCGACCCCGATGGACGGATACTTGGCTGATAATCCAAAGAGGTATGGGCGTCGAAGGCCGATAGATTCCCACGAAGAAGTTGCGATTGACGATGACCCTTCTCACACTGTCAAAGTAGGGGCTAATTTGGACAAAGAGCTCAAAGAAGAGATAGTTAGTGTTCTCAAAGAATATCGAGATGTTTTTGCTTTCACTGTGAATGAAATGCCTGGGATCTCCCCTGACGTGATGCAACATAAACTCAGCATCAAGGATGGTTACAAGCCCGTCAAGCAAAAGCTGCGTCACCAAGGGCGTGAAAGATGTTTGGCAGCGGCTGCCGAAGTAAAGAAGCTGATGGAGGCTGGCTTCATCTGTGAATGCCAGTATACCGATTGGTTGGCCAATGATGTCTTGGTCAAGAAACCCAACGGCACGTGGCGAATGTGTGTCGATTTCACTAACCTCAACAAGGCATGCCCTCTTTAGTTTTATGGACGCCAATGCTGGGTATCACCAAATCCCAATGGCGGAAAAGGACCAGGCACACACCGCCTTTATTACCAATCAGGGAGTTTACTYCTATAAAGTGATGCCCTTCGGCCTTAAAAATGRCGYYGCTACTTATRAGAGGTTGGTAAATCAGATATTTGACGYTCAGATTGGCCGGAATATCGAGGTTTACGTTGATGATATGATTGTGAAAAGTAAGATTGTAACTGACCATATTACTGATCTCAYGGAAACATTTGATTCTTTGAGAAAGTTCAACATGCGCCTCAACCCGAAGAAGTGCGTTTTCGGGGTCCATGGCGGKAAGTGTTTGMGATTCCTGGTGGATGAACGCGGGATAGAGGCGAATCCAGATAAAATTCAGGCTGTGTTAGATATGCAGTCCCCAAGGAGTGTAAAGGAAGTCCAACGGTTAACGGGATGTATGGCTGCCTTGGYGTGTTTCCTGTCCAAGTCGGCTGATAAGAGCTTGGCGTTTTTCAAGWRTTTGAAAAGATRGACATTCAAATGGGATGAAGAAYCAGAAGTTGCGTTTCAGGAGTTGAAGAAACATCTTTCGGTGTCGCCGATGCCGAAAGAACCTTTGTACGTTTATTTGGGTGTCTCGYATTATGCTKAAAGCACTGTATTGGTCGCRGAGAGGGACAAAGCCCAACACCCTGTGTATTTTGTCAGCCATGCTTARAGAGGKARTGAATCCAGATAKTCAATGATCGAGAAGATAGTGTACGCTSTGGTGGTAGCAAGCAGAAAATTGAAGCCCTATTTCCACMCCCATCCTATCACCGTTCTCACAGGARAMCCCATACGGAAGGTTATTGAAGGGCGAAACCATTCAAATAGAATGACCGAATGGGCRGATGAATTGGCCGACTATGGCCTGGAGMATGAACCCAYAAAGGCGATTAAGGCTCAGGCGTTGGCCGATTTCATTACTGAATGCACTAATCGCCCCCCTCAAACAGCTGAAAATCCTTGGGAATTATTTGTCGATGGATCATCAGCCAAGGAGGCGAGTGGGGCTAGAATCTTGATCAAGACTYATCTAGYCGAACGTCTCGAGTATGCAGTACGGTTTGGGTTTGCTGCATCCAACAATGAGTCYGAGTACGAGGCGCTTATATTGYGGCTACAAATGTGCTTAGCTGCTAGGGCTAAAAAGGTGTTGGTCAAATCAGATTCTCAGCTGGTGGTTAGTCAAGTCATAGGGGAATTTGATGCAAAGGAGGATGCCATGAAGATGTACTTGGGGAAGGTGGTGGTCCTTAAAGAGAAGTTTGACGAGTTCAATATACAGCATATCCCTAGGTCCGAGAATCAACAAGCAGATGCTTTGTCTCGACTAGCTAGTTCTGCTGAGAATGCCAGTCCTCGTATCATTACTTGGGAGGTCTTGAAGGAACCAAGTATAAATGACACCATGGCGGTCCTAGACCGAGGCGATACTTGGATGGACCAGATAATTCAGTACCTGAAGGATGGCGAATTACCACAAGATGACAAACAGGCGGACAAAGTTCGGAAACAATCAAGATGGTTCCTTTGGCATGATGGAAAGCTTTATAAGAAGTCCTTTACCCATCCGCTGTTGAGGTGTGTAACACCAGATGAAGGGGATTATATTTACGAGAAATCCATGAAGGAGCTTGTGGTAGCCATCAGGGTTTTCAAACATTGGCGGGGAAAGCTTTACGGTCAGGCTTCTATTGGCCAACATTGAAGAACGATGCCCAAGAACTTGTCAAGAAATGTGAGAAATGTCAACTTAATGCAGACATTCCTTGTCTCCCCGCCACAAACCTGTCCGCGATTCTTCCCACCCTTCCGTTTGATCAATGGGGGATGGACTTACTGAGACCTTTCCCTCCTGCTTCCGGACAGAGGAAATTCCTAATAGTTGCCATCGACTATTTTACTAAGTGGATTAAGGCAGAACCATTGGCTACCATTTCTAAGAAACAGATTCAACAGTCATCTGGCGAAATATCATTACACGTTTTGGGATACCAAGGGCGTTAATCGCCGATAATGGCAGATAGTTTGAGAGTGAGTCCACTCGGCGATATTGCGAGCAATTCGGTATACGGGATAAACTCACAGCCGTTTGCCGACCACAAACAAATGGTCAAGCTAAAGCCGCCAATAAGGTGATTTACGGGGCCTAAAAACAAAGCTCGAAGGGGCTAAAGGATCCTGGCTGGACGAGCTCCCAGGAGTTCCATGGTCCGCCAAGACAACAACGAAGGAATCAATCGGCCATACGCCATTCTCCTCAGTGTATGGGAGTGAAGCTGTTTTGCCCGTGGAGGTGGGCGTTTCGTCACCTAGAATCACCTATTATGATCACGGGGCTAATGAAGAGTCCAAAAAAGTTGATTTGGAATTACTCCCTGAGATACGTCGAGACGCCCTCCTCCAGTCTATCTGTTACAAACAGAAGATTACCAGATACTTCAACAATCGTGTGAAACCCCGCCTGTTCTGTCAGGGCGATTGGGTGTTACGAAAAGTTGAAAGTACTGGCAAAGATTTACGGATGGGGAAGCTTAACCCTAATTGGGAAGGGCCATATAAGATTACTGAGGTCATTCGCCCAGGAACCTTCAGGCTTGAAGACTCTAATGGCAATCCTTTGCCTCGCCCATGGAATGTAGATAATCTGCGACGTTTTTACATTTGATTACATCACTGTAGGGCATACCATTGTTATTTACAAGTGATTATTCATGTATATAAATAACAATGATGTAATCAAAAGGTTATAATAATAAAAGCTGCTAGGGGCATTTTAGGTATAGGCTTGTTGACAAGATACTACCTCCCCTTGGCAGATTTCCTAAATATGTGTTCTGTAAATTTTAGCTTTTTCACGGATCGCCCAATAAAGGGCATTTCTATCTTGGCTCTTAAGGCAGAATTTTATTTGATTTCCTTGAATAGAGTTTTTTCCTCTTTCACAGATCGCCCTTTTAGGGGCATATCAAACTTTATGTTCGAAGCGCCTAGGACAAGCCTACATGGCAATTTTTGCCCTTTTTGCTAATTAACGGATCGCCCGTTTTAGGATATACAGGATTATGTTTCCTAAACGCCTTGGGTGAGCTTTGCTTATGTGCTTTTTCAAATCGCCTATGCACAGAAATGTACTTAGTTAAAATCATCATTTTAACAGGTTTTACTTATTTATTCGTTCTTGATCGCCTAAGAACATTTATACTTGGTTAAAATTATAATCTTATGATTATAGTTATAATTTATTATAATTTTAAACGAGTCACATACTTGGCCGAAAATTCAAAGCAAATATAAGCAAAGACTTTGAAATAAACAAACGGCTAAATAAGCATTTAAAACAGAAATAAAATCTGCAATTTGTTAAATACATATATATAAACTGGCACTAAGGCCAAGAGTTTAAACATTGAAATACAAATTCAAGTACATAAATAAGAAATAATAATCTTGTTGATTGAAGAAGGAGATCTGATTCATTTTGGAGCTTGAGGAGGGGGAGGATTGGCCGCTTTTTTGGGCTGAACGGGTGGATGACCCTTTACGCCAGGTGGTTTGGCACTGCCTAGTTTGGGTTTCTTCTTGGCTGGGTCACCTTCACTCGCTACAACCGCTTCGTAAGAGGACCTCTTCACTTTGATTTTATGCCCAGAAAGAGAAGTCCCAACCTTGCCGCTGGAACCTTGGCTTTTGGAGCCGCCGGACGCAGCTTTGATTTCTTCAGCTGCCTTGAGGGAGGCCTCCACAGTAGCCCTCCTGGAGATCTCAGCTTGCTCCCTATTGGCAGCATCCGCCTTGGCCTTGCGGGCAGCTTCGTTCCGTTCTCAGCTCAGCTGGGCCTGCTTCTCGGCCTTCTCCTTGGCCTTGACCTTTTCAGCGGCAATCAGGTCTTGGAACGCCTGAAAGATCTCCTCTTTTTTCCCCGACATGACTTTCTCTACAGCCGCCAACATCTTGGTCTGCATCAAGTCAGAGACCTTGCTGGAGGCGTTCAAAGCAGCCTCTTCCCTTCACTTCTTCCCCGTTGGCCCATCCTGCCATTGCTGGATGATCGCCTCTAGGTCCTGGAGCTCAGCAAGGGGAGCCTTCTTCAAGACCTCAAGCTCTTGGCGAGCTGCAGATAGGTCTTCCTCCGCCTTTTTCTTGGTCGCCTTAGCAGTCCCCTTTGCCTCCTCAGCTTGAGTGGCTCTAGTGGTGGCCTGCTCCAGGGCGGTAGCATGGGAGGTTTTGAGGGTCTCAATCTCGTCCTCCAATTGCTTCACCCTCCCTTTGCTCGCCTCGAGCTCTTGGAGAGAGCACCCTCGTTCGCCAAGGCTTGGCCATAAACTTCGGCCAAACCGTGGATTCTTGCAGAGAGCTGAAAAATAAACCAAGTGTTAGTAATTGGCGAATTAAAGAGGAAAGGAGAAAATACACAGAACATTACTTACATCGAAAAAGGTCTCCCTTAGGGGAATGAAGAAGTTTTCCTTCTCCTTCCGGATGACCTTAGCATCCGCCTCGAGCGAGTGCATGTGGTTGACCGCTTGATGGGTCCGGGTCATCTTGACCTCCATTGGGAGGTCAGTAAACGGAAGGCCAGCGTATTCGTCTGCCTCTTCCTCCTCCTCCTCATTGACGATGTCATGATCGTCATTATCTTCATTCTGCACCTCCTCTTCTTCCTGAAAGAGGTGCTCCTCATCATCCCCAGCTTCAACCCCCAATGCCTTCACAGGGTTGTAGCCTTTAAAAGGCTCGGTGGTGGGATCACCATCACCAAAAGCATCATTCAGGTGGTCTGCTTCAGCCACCTCTTCTTCATTATCCGTTGTGCTCTCCGCAAGGCGGTCTTTCTTTATGCTTTTCTTCTGCAAATGGTTAAGTATAAGCAACGGAAAATTGAAGATGGATTCAATGAAATAAAACACAAGTCTTACTGGGGGCAGTGGGGGAATCTGGACAGTTCCCTCTTCGAGCACTTCATCTAACATGAAGCGAACAGTATCGATGTTTTGAGTGAGCTCCGTCATCTCTTGAGTGAACCTGGAGATGGCTAACTCTGCAAATGGGAACAAGATAACAGCACAAATTTAGATAACAAAGGGCGAAAAATAAAGAAAGTAAAGACTCATACCCCTCGAGTACGCCCTGCTGAGGTCGACATACGACAAGAAAAACTCCCTTGAGAGAGTTTTGACTTGTGGCACCCAGCGACTCGGAAAGCAACACTCATCGCCGATGGCATCTAGAATGTTTTGGGTTTTGCAATAAACGACCATGATAGCCTCATTTTTGGACATCTGCGGGACATCATTGTTTAGAAGGAAATTTAGGGGCGATCTACTCGGCTTTCTGGGAATGTTCCATCCTTCGCCATGGTAGATGAAAAGAAATTTGCCCCGGAAACCCTTGTGGTTAGAGACTGTTTTTTGAAGGATTTTGTGATACCGCCTGGTTCTAAAACCATACCAACCATTGTCGTAATCTTTCTTTGACTCCACCAGATAAAACATGTTTTGCCAAAGAACAAGAGAGGGAGTAACCTCAAGCATACGACAAAGGGAGATAAAGGAAAGAATTTGGGATATACTGTTTGGCATTATCATCATATCGCCAAGGAAAGTCTATATGCATTCAACAACTCTACTATGAACGGATGCAAAGGAAACCTAATGCCTAATTCTAAATGAAGTAAATACACAGCTATATAACCAGGAGATGGGTTTGTAACCGCCCTTTTGGTACCAGGGATAACAATGGTATAATCGTTTGGAAGATGGTAGCGTAAGGTTATCTCTCGCCTATACTGTTCCTGACCTAGCCAGTTCCTAAAATGGCGCACGAGATTATAACCTTTAGCCTCGCAGGCGTTAGAAGTGGATGCCTCATCCCGAGGGAATTCTCGGTCGGTCTCTGGGTCATCAACTTACGCACCATCCCTATTTTAAGAAAAGATTATAAAGGTCAGGCATACGTATTCTCATCCTTGTTTACCGGCGTAGGTCACACACCGCCTACGGGTTCATGTTCTTAATTCTTCCTCAAACCCCGTCGATAAAGCTTCACTATGTTATGGAGCTAGACTCCGGGGCAACCCCCAGGAATGGCGGGTAGGAGTTTTAATCTACATTAACGGTATCTACATTCTAACGAACGTAATCTTTAAGCTTAGAACTACACCTAGCCGACCCCACTTCTTATTGTGAAAATCATCTATTGTTCATAACGTATGTTCTAAAAAGTTAAATATCAAACGAAGGGGCAAAAAGTTCGTACCTTCTGATTGAAAGATGCTAATTCACCAATCGCCCGTTTAGTGGATGCTATGAAGATTACTGCAAATCGGCTATCCCAAAATCGCCTTCAACTGACACTTGGTGGAATTTTCTGGTGGGAAAAAGGGAAATCAAMAATTCAGACTTTGAAAATTTGGAATTTCTTTGAGAAAATGAAGGATTTGGGGAGTTTCTCTCTCTAAAATTTAGAAGAAAATAATTGCAAATGATGAAAAGAGAGAGAGACAAACCTCAAATATATAACCCCTATACTTGGGCTTTCTTCTTTTTCCGTATTTTAGGCCCATTAAAGAGTATTCTCCTGAAAAGCCTAATACGTAAGAAGATTTGTACCGTATAAAATATGGTATTTCTGCACAGTGCATCCACGTAGGATATGAAGTATGCATCACACATGGCGTTCCGAGAGAACGAAGAAACAGTGGCTTCAGCAATTCKGTGAATTACGTAATAATCTAAGTCAAGGGGCATACCCTTGACTTGGGCGCAAATAACAGGGATCTGTGATCCACTGCTCATTCGCCTTAAGTACTTAACTGCCTTGAGGGTCTCTTCGCCCAAGAATTCAGGGGGGTTTGAAATTTTAGGAAGAATGTCTTCTTCATGAAATGTTTAAKTGTTTATATTTCTCAATGCTTAATCGCCTTGGGGCTTCAACACCCAGGGGATGGATTATTATACTTCTCGGATCGTCCGAGAAAGGCAACCCGAGATTTTTAATACTTTAAATGCCTTTGGGTTTAAACACCCAGGGGTTGATCTTTGTCATTCACGGATCGCCTGATTAAGGCAATCCCAGATTCACTACCTTTGACCGCCCTGGGGTTTAAATTCCCAGGGGCTAATTTGTTGTGATTTGCTGTGATTCTCGGATCGCCTGGATAAGGCAATCCGAGATTCATAACTTTTGATCGCCTTGGGGTTTAAACGCCCAAGGGCTAATTTGTTGTGATTTGCTGTGATTCTCAGATCGCCTGGATAAGGCAATCTGAGATTCATAACTTTTGATCGCCTTGGGGTATTAAACGCCCAGGGGCTAATTTGTTGTGATTTGCTGTGATTCTCGGATCGCTTGGATAAGACAATCCAAGATTCATAACTTTTGATCGCCTTGGGGTATTAAACGCCCAGGGGCTGATTTGTTGTGATTTGCTGTGATTATCGGATCGCCTGGATAGGGCAATCCGATATTCACAACTTTTGTTCGCCCTAGGGTTTAAACGCCCAAGGGTTGATTTGTTGTGATTCTCGGATCGCCTAGATAAGGCAATCCGAGATTCACAACTTCTGATCGCCTTGGGGTTTAAACGCCTAGGGGTTGATTTGTTGTGATTCTCGGATCGCCTAGATAGGGCAATCCAAGATTCACAACTTCTGACCGCCCTTTGGTTTAAATGCCCAGGGGATAATTCTTGCAATTTTCGGATCGCCTATTTAGGACAATCTGATTTTATTGACTTCAGATCGCCCAGGCTTACAAACGCCTATAGGATAAAATCTTTTCTTCTCGGATCGCCTATTTAGGGCTACCCTGAGAATATAGACTTTGATCGCCCAAGGCTATGAACGCCAATGGGACTTTTACCTGATTTAGTTTGAGATTATGTGCCTGATCCATCCAAGGGTGGGGGCTAAAATCCTAAGTGTCGGATTTCGTATTAGTACCCTCGGAAATATCAGGCAACGTTTAGGGATACTAGAACCGATAGTCAAATTCCGCTCAACACTTAAGTTTCGAGGGAAGTCTTGCTAAAGAATTGAGCGTGGGGCTAATTGTTCTGGCCCACCATACGTTGGGTCAGGCCCATTATCAGTTATTACAAAAATGCCATTAACAACCTCGTTGACTAGTCAAACGAGGGAAGCTTCTACAAGAAGCTGTCTAACTGAATTCAGTTAGAAGCTCTTCTAGATATTTCTAAGTTAAGTACAATTACTAGGCTACCCTTCTGTTGCCTATAAATAGGAGCTCAACATCACAATTGGACCACATTCATTCACACTTTTACTCTGACAACAACACAAGTACTTTCTCTCTCATACTTTCAGATTCTCTCTCTTTTCTCTCTCCTTCCATTGCTGACTTAAGCATCGGAGGTGGTCCCCAGGGAACACCCTCTGGGCCCTCTGACAGCGTTTTCTCTCTCCTCAGGGAACTGTTGCTACAAACCACCTTTTCTAAGACTTATAGTCCAAAACCACTTTTTCTGATACCTTTATCTGTTGACCACCACCTTCTCGCCGGATTCCGGTGTTGAGTTGCACATGCAAGTCACGTGACCCACTAAAACTTTTTTTTTCAATTTTCCTTTTTTTTGCCTTAATTCCCCTTACTCCTCCAAAACCCACCATAATTTTCCTTTGTGAGATTATTTATTCCATTCAATTGGATTTTTTTCTCCTTTGTGAGATTCTTTTTTCATTCTATTGCATCAATTTTTCTCCTTTGTGAGATTATTTATTCAATTATATTGGATTTATTATTTTCCTTTGTGAGATTAGTTTAAGGTTTATGTTATTTTGTTCCTGGATTGTTTTTCTATTCTAMATTATCAATCTATAGATTTTTGTGAAGTTGATTCATCGATAAAAGATCATATGAAATTGCAGYAAGATGTTCTTGTTTTATAAGATACAAGCAAATGAATTAGATGGACGTCGTCCTCACGYCTACAACAATTCGCCATATACTYTCCATCTAGAAAGGCTGTATATATTAGCAATATGAGCGAGAGATATGCCCCARAATGCAAGATCTAATCGACGATTGTAGTTTTGATGAAGGAAAATTTTATTTAATTCAATTTGTTTTGTATTTGATATATAATATATTTGATTACTTTTGTTGATGTTGTATGACTCTATTATTAATGAATTGATTTTAATCTCTAAAAAACCCACCATATATAGATCAAGGGTATTCACCTATTTAATTAAGCACACGATTTAATACTTGGGACAACACGATTTATTTATTAAATGGGTTGCGTTAAGGTTGGAAGGGCTGGATTCAACCCGTTTACGTAAATGAATTTGACTCAAAATAACAAGACACGATTAACACCTGTAATGAAAAACCATTGTTTTGCATTTAAGTTGTCAAACTTAGACGCTAGGAATTCAAATAAACAATGA
>SNQN01001510.1:69394-89906 GCA_008642245.1 Bassia scoparia | reverse complement strand
TCTTTAAAATACAATTTGGCCTGGTATATAACAATAATTGAAATCCAGTACATCACTCAAGAGTCAAACACATTCATATAAGACATCACTTTCAAAAAGATTATGTTGAAAAAGGCTTAATCAAATTGGAATTTTATGAAACGGAAAGTCAAATAGCTGATATCTTGACTAAGCCTTTATCAAGAGATCGTTTTGAAAGAATGCACATGGAACTTGGGATGATTCAACTATCCTTAAAGAGGTACTCCAGAATTTCTCAAGGTATGATCTCTAAGACTAAGACTTGTATATATGTCTCATGCACAGTCTTTATGTGAGTAACATTACACTAAGTAGAGCATWTATTTGTCTTGTGTGCTTATATGATATCACTCGTATAAATTAAGAGCATATGTGTATAATGTATTAAAGTGTCTAAGCCCAATTTGTTTTGTTCAAATAGTTCAAGCCCAAATCCTTTCTACAAAACAGATAAATTTTATTCTACAAAAATTATCTATTTTTATTTTTATTTTTATCTTTTTTGATACTGCTAAAAATCTCAATATTCTAAATGTTTATCTAAATTAGCTGTATTGCATCCCAAATACATTACTCCCCTAAATTATCTCAACCGGATGCATTTTATAAGAGTTAAATACCCACCTTCGTATGTCAAATCAATTGTATCTAAAATTGAAGTTACTGACCGCATTAATTACTCCCTTTCATTTTTGATCGCTCAAAATTCATCTCCCCTTTCAACCCTCACCACACAATTTAACCCGTCTTTTCACCTCTTTATATAACATGCAAAATCAAAACTCATACTATTCATCTCCACTTCACTCAAAATCCCTAAAATTTCTCACAAATTCTCAATATTCACCCATGGATATTTCACCAAACCCCTCAGRATCTCAAATGGCCAAACACACTGATGAAACCTCAAAGAAACGAAAATATGATGAAATAGAAGATGACTGGGAGGAACTCGGGGATCCTATTCAAATGGAGGGCAAGTCCTTTGTTCACATACGTATCGAGGCAAGGTGTTCGAATCTGATGATGGGTATTGCTGTGAATATGGACTAGTGCCGAGCAAGTAAGTTTACTCAACTCCTTGATATTCTAGAATTTCAGGGGTGGAGTYATCTTTTTGGTGTATGTTATAAGAATGTTATGTCCTACACTATCATGAACAAGTTTATTGAAACTTTCAAGCATGAAAATGAGATTATTACTTCTAAAATTGGAACCAGATAAATTGAATTTGGGGCTGTAGATTTAAGTGAGGCTTTTGGGATTCCTAATGAAGGGTTTAATGATTATATTAAGGGGTGGTATGAGGAAAAGAAGAAAGATGGAACTAAAGTTAAAAAATCATAAAATGGTGTTTGCATTGATCAGATGGTGGAGTCTATTGGAGGAAATAAAGATTGCTTGAAAACAAACCACAAAAACTTTTCACCAATTCAAAAAATCCTGTTTCACCTTGTTTTTCGCTCTATTATTCCAAGGACCCAGCACAGAGATGAGGGCAATCACCTTGATGCCTTATTGATGTATTGTTTAGGGAACAAAATTAAAATCAATTTTCCTTCGTTGATGGTAAAGCACCTCACTCACTGTATTGAAAATGGATTCAAAATTGGCTACTGCAACCTTCTTATGACTTTCTTTGAAAGTTTTAGCATTAAGCCTGATAAGGAGGTCCTAACTATGCAGACTAACCATTTCATACAACCTAGTACTCTGCATAGGTTGGACTTTGTGGTGACAAATGCGTGAGTTGCTGTTTTATAGAGTCGGGATGAAGGAGCAGGATGATGTGATGAATGAGGAGAAGGAATATGAGAAAGAGAGTGAGAAACAAGAGGTGATAGGATAGGATAAAAAATATGCTGAGGAGAAACAAGAAGGAAAGGAGGAGATAGCTGATGAAAGGAGAGGAGAGTGAACCTGTCACTCGATCTTGGTGGCAGAGAGGAGAGGTCGAGGTAGATTTGGGAGAAGGGGTGAAGAGTTTCTAGTAGGATTGCCGAGAAAAAGTCTCTGTTTAACATCCTAACTTAGAGGATGATGAAGAGGAGAAAACGTCACAAGAAGTTGATGCCTACTCTTCCTGCGGCAAAGGAACTTCCAGAGAAGACCTGGTTCTGTCTGGACAGAGGGTTAGTGGCTTCAGTTCCTCTGCCATAATGGAGGAACTCAAGTCCATCACAGCCTCAGTGTAGAATCTGGAAACAAGATAGGTGGGGTTCTGACTCGATTCAACAAGCTGGAGACTGAGTGGAAAGCTTGGGAGTTGTCTCTCACAGGTTACTAGAGGTCTAAATGAAGCGCAACCAAGTTGAGAGAGGACAGGAGGACATTCTGACCAAGGTTGATGATGTTCTTGCTGAGTTTGGAGTTGCTGAACCTATGCAGCTGCCTGAAGTTCCTCCCCTCCCTTATCATATTTTTTATATATATTATTATATCTAGCCTATCATGACAATTAAAATCCTGGTCTGTAACTGAATATTTTGTAATTCTGTTTGGTTTTTGCTACTTAACTTTTGAACTGGGTATTTAAATAATTTGTCTTTATTGTTGACTTATTCTGGGCTCCACACTTTGAATCTGTTTATATATATATATATAATATATATATATATATATATAAATTATATATATATATATTATTATATACTATATATCATATATATATATATATATTGCTCTGACTATGTTGTTATGGTTAGTTGCCGATTGCTTGGGTTTCTAGTATGTATTGAAAAGGTACTGCCAATACACTATCTATTGGTGCTGTACTAGATTGGTAAATTTAAACTAACACATCTATCATGTATATTGGATTAATAGATTATAGAGTTTGCTTGTTTGTCATTCATCAAAAAGGGGGAATATTGTTGAACCCTAGTTTTGATGAATGAACAACGACAAAAAGCAAACAATTGTGTTTTGTATATGATGTGTGTGTTAGATGTAATTTATAGGAAATAAGTTTTTAAAGCCTTAATGGAGTAAGGATCATCCAAGAGTGGAAAGGGAGTTCCTGTGGCTTTGAAGATTTAAGAGTTCATGGAAGAAACTCAAGAGCAAGGAACTCGAGTCCCTTGAAGAACTCAAGACTCGAGATCTACTGGTGGAATCATCAGGGTATAATAAACTTAGMATTTTATATTMTAGGTTTATTGTAAATTTGGCATTAATATGTGGAAGTTTGGCTTAATAAGATATAAGATATATAATCAGGTTTAATAAGTTAATTTTATTAAAAGGTATAAATTAAGTTTGGTACTAAAAAGACATCTTTATGAAATAAATAAATCTTAATTAATTAAGTTTTCGAATAAAATCATTTTTATACTTTACTAGTTTTATCTTGTTAAAGTTAATTTATGAAAATGTGTTTTTATATCTATTTTAAACGGATTAAAATAGTGGAGTTTGGAAAATATCTCTTTAACTGGTTTTCAGAAATTTAAGGAAGTTTTGACTTGATGAGCAAGGAAAAATCAGTTGAGAAAAATAAGGAACGGCTATGATGAACTAATGATTAAGAACGTGGGAAGTGAACTTGCATGTTAAGTTCCACTAAGGCACTATCTCCTACATAGTAGGAAGTAATGCATAGTGGACATACTGGTTAATTCCCACGCACACACTTCATCTATAAATATAGAAAAAAAATCCGTTTTAGAGACACTTGAGCAAATAAAGAAATTGAGTCATTCTAACACATAAGTGCAAAATAAGTTTTAGTTTACAATCGAGTTGTAATTGCTTCAAGTAGAGTTGTTACTTGAAGAGGACTTTGAGTGTTGTATCTCAAAGGGGGCTTTGGGTTGAGAGTTAATCTAGAGAGGCTAGTAAGAGAGTGGAGCTTGCAAGAGTTTAAGTGGTCAATCAACAGAGGGGTTGGTTGAGAGGCTTTCAAGTTCGAGAGGAACTTGAAAGAGGTCTTAGATTGTTCTAGGTGTTGTATCTAAATAATCTAAGAAGAAATCCTGTGTGGTATCAGGTCACAGTTTTATCTCTTGACAAGTTGTCTAGGAGAGTTTCTGTGTTAGTGAAACCTGCATCTCGTGTTTCTTTGCTTTCTAAGTTTTTAATTCCGCAAAAAGCTTAAGTTCCCTTAAGTTACAATTCACCCCCCCTCTTGTAACGTTCCAACAATATCATAAGTAAAAATAGTATAAATTTATATTTTCAGGATAATTTATATTACAAAATATATTTAATTCCGAAAATATAGCCTAGGGAAAATGGGTGGGAAAGCAATGAACGACAAAGCGACACGTGTTAGGCATAGAGTGAGAACCGACTGCGCTTTAGTAGAATTATTGATTGTTCGGACCCTGTTACGGACTTACAATACTAGATTAATTTCCCATGCGATGCACCTCACATGAATTTCAATAGGAAATACTTCCCCATAACACTTTAATCTCAACTTTTTTCATTTTAAGGAGTAATAATAGTTTAATTGCAACTTTCTAAAATTTTCTATTTAAGGGTATAAAGTTAGTATTGAATTTACCTTTTTACCTTTACTTTTTTTCAATAATATTTTGAAATACTACCTAATTACTTACTTAAGATTTCTAATGTAATTGCATTTATCCTAACACTTCCCTCCATATTTATTACTCCCTACCACCCCTCCTATTAAAAAATCCACCTTATCACTCCATCACATTCTATTCTCGAAACATCTTCATCTCTCCCGATCACTTTTCCCCATATTCACCATGAACCCTAACCCTAATATCTGAATCTTTCACTGAATTCCCATCTTTGTTCCATCGATTTACAATTCAACTTGTCCAGATCTACGATTTGCTTTTCTTTTTGTTCAATTCTCCCCCAAAATCATTTTCTCTCTCTTTGAAAAACCCTCAAATTMATCGACAAATGGTGCTTGACCTCAAATCCCTAAAAAACAGAAAAGAGGGTTGTAAAACCTAAGTCCAATGATTCTTCACAAGAAGTGTGGACTGAGACACAACCTTTAGTCCAAGAGACACCTCCCACTAAGCTTGACTAGTTTGGTCCTTCTTAACCACTTTAAGTTGTTAATGATGCATTTTTTTGATGAATTTTATTGGTTGGTTTGTCCTATTATGTTTGTGGCAATGTTGGTTTGATTTTGGCAATGTTGATTTGATTTTGGACATGTTGGTCCCAACGATGCATTTTTTGATGAAATTTGCTTGTTTGTATGTCCTGTTATGGTTTTGGCAATCTTGATATGATTTTGGCAATCTAATTTTGATTTTGTACATGTTGGAGCCAATGATGCATTTGTTTGATGAAATTTAATGGTTAGTATGGCTTATTATGTTTGTGGCAATGTTGGTCTAATTTTGGCTCCTAATGATGCATTTATTTACAAAATTTGAAGGTTGGTTTGATTTTGGCTAAGTCATTATGAATTTGTCCATTTTATGATTTTGCATGCTGGAGGTTTTTTTAATGCCAAATGATGAATGGGATAGCAAACACATATCATGTGTGTTATGATTGCTCCACTTTGTACATATTACGATCATTGATGAAGCACAATCTTCACACTATGCTCCAACTGCAGAATGCGTGTTCATGCCGCCTGTAAGCAGCCCTTCCTCTGTCAAGATATGATCTACATCAAAGAACCCATCATCTTCCATTGTAGCCTATTTAGTAATCTATAATTTTTTGGAAACTGTAATTAAACTAATTCTAACTTAGTGATGTGTGTACAGTTTTTTAATTCCCTATTTTTTTGCTAAGTGAACAATGCTAATGAAACGTTGAATGCTCTCTAATATTTTATTGGGGTGAAAGAGAGGTGTATTGAATGACATTAAATGTTGGTATTTATAGGAGTAGTAGTTGTTACTTGAAAAGGTGTTTAAATTTTTGAATTACAAAAGCCCTAAAAAAATGGAGGCAAATTTGATTTTGGTTGAAGAATTAAATGCAAACAAAAGTTGGAGCCAATTTCATAAAATGTCAGCAAAAAGACAACAAATAAAGTGGAAATCACATGTTCCCTCCAAAAATTTACCCATGTGCGAGGGATTAACAATTGCAAGGGCCCACCTTCTCTCTCCTGCTATAATCTAATAACATGCACTAATACTCACTTAAACACCTACTTCATCTTTCACCTAGGAGTCTATGAAGTTACCAAAGTTGCGATTAACTGTTACGAAGGAAGTAATTAAAATGGTTTAATATAAATTTCAAATAGCAAAATACAAGGAATTAAATTATGTCGAACTACAATAAAAAAGATTACAAAAGAATACGAAGAGATTTCATGCTTTGTAAATGATTTATTACATCTTCATCACTAACTTGAGAAAAAAAAGTTCTCTTTCAAAATCAAATTCAACTAACAAATCAGTATACAAATTCAATTAACAAAATCAAATTCAAATAGCAAAATCAAATTCAATTTACAAGTAAAAATATGGACTCATGAGAGAAACTCTTCCTTCTCTCTAACTTTTGCACTATAATTTTTCTGCATTTTGCTGCCATGTAAAGGGGTAGGAAGAAAGACAAGAATTGATTTCCTCAAAAAGGAAGACGAAACACTCTCAATCAAAAGGTAAAGATGTGGGTCGAAATGAGATTTCGCTTGATGATTCTCAATGGGATGATGAAGTGAACCGTGTAAGCACACTAGCATTGATGATGATTTTTTTTGGTAGAAATGAGGTTGCAGTTGATGAAAAAGCTATAATTAATGGGAATTCTCAGGTTAATGAATGGATTGAAGTAACAAGGACGATGCGAGTCAGACTATTGTTTTCGACACAATGTTCACACTTGGGCAAGTGGCTATGACATCTGTTCCTAGTGTTTTGGAGACTCCTCAAATGTAGCTAAGTTAGGCGAATGAGGTGGTATCGGCTCTTGGTATGTCTGAAATTCCTGATAATACTAATAATATTGTTCCATTYATTCTGTTTGGTATGAGGTGATGAAATCTTTGCTCTTCCTTGGCGTTCTGATCTATTTGATAAAGTTAGAGATAAAGGTTTGAATCATGAAACAGATGGTAACCCTATTAACCCTAAATTTGTTAAAAAATTATAAGGATATTAAAGAAGAAATTGACTACTGGGATTCGGCTCTAGTTTGATTTATCATGGGAGGCAAACCTCCTTATTTAGTTTTGAATGCTTATATTAGACGTTAATGGGGAAATTTGGGGTTCATAAAGTCTCAAAACTAAGCAATGGGGTGTTTATTATGGGGAGTTATAAGGTTGTTGAGGTTGGCCTATCATGTTTGATAACAAACCTGTCGTCATGAAGAAATGAGTACCTAGTCTTGAATTGATTCCTGAGGGGATTTGTACTGTGCGGATTAGACTGCGTAAGCTACACTTGWGATATTAGGGCAGGAATGCACCCATTAAGGTTGCAAGTTTGGCAGGTAAACCTATTAAGACTGATAGAGCCACTGCGAACAAAGATATTCTTGAGTATGCCAGGGTTATGGTGGAATTTAAGATGAATTAGGACTTATTAAAGGAGATTCAGTTTGAAAATGAGCAAGGGAATATTATTACTCAAGGTGTTACCTATGAAAGGATTCCAGCTCAATGCACTGTTTGTAAAAGTATGGGGCATAGGGCTGATGATTGGAGGAAGGCTAAACCTAGTCAAGGGACTTGGGTGAGGAAGGAGGGGCCAATTCAACAGCAGATAATGGACAAGTACAAGAGCATTAGCCTCTTGATCCTGTGTTAACATTGCTTTGGTGTCTCCTCATGTTGTTCAGAGGGGGACTCCCTTCAAATTCTGGTGAAATTAGTTTGGTACCTTCTCAAGTAATTAGACAACCTACTGCTGGTAGTGGTGAGATTCTAGTTTTTGGCCAAGGTGCAGGGACATCATTGGGTATAATACTTGAAGATGGACACCCTTTGAGGTTACCTAATAGATAGATTTGGGTTTTGGAATGTGAGAGGTCTAAATAGTCCTAAAAAACAAATTGAAATAAGATGCATGGTTCCTTAATCATCACAATTTAWGACTTTTTGGACTCGTTGAAACAAGGTTGAGGTCATCAAATTTTGGCACGGTCTCATCTAATTTAGGAGATGGCTCGAGTTTTTGTACAAATTATTCCGTTGACACTTTTGCTAGAACATGGGTTATTTGGAGGCCTTTGGATTTTGATATTGATATTTTAGATGTTGGTAATAAATGGATCCTGGTTTTGATTTCTCATGTTGCCATTGGGAAGAAATTCTTTGTTACTTTTATGTATGGCTATAATGAACATATGAACCTAAAAGGAGAGTTGGTTTGTGGACTGCTTTGTGAAGAATGAGGAGAAAGGTGGGTGGTGCTTGGTTTGTGGGAGGTGATTTCAGCACTATTCTTAACCTAAATGAGAGAATGAGATCTCCTGAGATTGCTCCTTTTTTAGATTGTCTTATGCAATGTGACGTCTCTAATCATGCTATGTTTGGGTGCTACTTTACTTGGACAAATAAAGAGGAGGCTGGTACTAAGGTTTGTTATAAAATTGACAGGTTTGTCTCAAATATACATGCAAAGTTCTTTTTCCTAATGCTGGGTGTCGACACCCGTACCGGAAAAGGATTGGAATTGCTAGGTTTTAGTAGATTGACATTGTTGGGTTTTTGCATAGAAATACACCGTGAGGAAGAAGAAAAGGTTATTAGGTGAAAGAAAGAATGGAGATAAGATTAAGTTTTCTTGATTAAATAAGAGCCATCCACTTGTCCATTACTTTTATGGCCCAATACACCCAGTCCACTACTTTTTAATACTTAAAGCAATACAATACTACTGGCCTACAAGTGCCAAACTTCTCTTAAATTTTACTACTGTATTATATTTATTTCTCTACCAAACCTTAGTTTTTTCCACGTGACTATAATTCTTTTTTATTAATATTTTTAATTTATTATTATATTTTTTTGGGGTAAAATCAAAGTGTCGAATTTTATTTCTGACACTTTTGATGATAGTCGAATCGGAAAAAATAGTCATGACACTCTATTGACCGTATCCCCATATCCATTAATTTTCAAAACTAGAGTATCGGATCCACCGATCCCTACTTGGACACTGTTGAGTTTCCTGAGTTGAGTTTCTGTTTGCATGTGCAGYTGTCAAAGTACATGTTCAATGAGTGAAAAGACGAAGCTTGCGAAGCCAAGTCTTGAAGAATTGCATGAAGATCAAGATCATATTGTAATACATTTAGTTCTCAAAAGTAATGTAAGTGGTATAAAGGTTTTGTTGCACTATAAGGGTTTGAAACATGAGAGACGAGTTAGTTGTGAATGACCAGAAACCTCGGTTACATGTTGTAGACATGTGCCTTATTGGGCCTTATCCTATGTCGATTTCGTTCGTGGGCTTAAGCCATGGATCCCACATGTGAGTGCGTTGTGGTAGTGTTGTCGAGTGAGGAATCGCCACCGTGCCTATACAAGTTAATCACAGACGCCCGAAACTTTGATGCAAATTTAATGGCCTTATTGTCTGATCCGTTAACCAAGTCGTGGGTTTGGGGACATGGTACAGAAAGAATCTTTGACCCAATCCGCCCGCATGTAGTAGCCTCTACTCGGTCTCATTGTAATTCCATTCGATCAAATTCATTGAATATACAACAACTTATCAATTTTATCCTTAGGAAGCGCTCTAACCTTAGAAATCTATTAAAAGGTGAGTTTCTATTATGCAAAAACCACTACCTAGCCTAATTATTGTGATCACTTCAAATTAATCGAATTAATAAGGTGCTTAAATTCAATTTGTCCATGATTAATCTGAATTTAATGTGAATCAACAATTTCAGGTCTTGTTTAAGCAAAAAAAGTGATTTCATGCATAAACAATATCAGCATACATATAGGATGATGGTTAGTATTGCAATAGAAGACTCGAATATTCAAATCAAACTTACCTTGCTTCGCTATCAATAACAATAGAAAACAAAGGTTAGTTTATCAAAAACTTTGATTCGATTGTAATCGCTTAATGCGCAAAGAAACGACTCCGAAAGTAGCGACGGATTTGAGAACCTTAGATTTTGATGAGTGATTTATGAGAGAGAATTTTGAGAGTTTCAAATTGCCATAAGCATAAGAGAATTCATTCTTTGAATGTTGATTTTCGTTAATTTTTGTTGAGCACCGAGAGCATGCATTTATAGGCGTATGGGAAAAGATACGTAGAAAAAGTAGATCTACAAATACGGATTTAACCGTATATACGGCCCAAGGAACCTTATATACGGTAATGAACTCCGTATATACGGTCCATGGGGGATCGTATATACGTTAATACCCAGCATATATACGGTAGTGACCTTCATATATACGGTGGAGTTGACGTGGCTGCTTATTGAATGGCCACGTCAGCGATCCGTGCTTAATTATTTTTTTCTATTTATCATTTCGTTCGGGAATTAATATCCTTATTTTTGCATCTAATCTACTATCTAATTAAGCTTTATCCTCTTGCGGATAAACATGTTCAATCTTCTAGAATATTCCGGATAATTTCCGAATTTTGTGAATTTATCTATGAATTTCTGAATTTATTTATTTTTGAAAAATRATTTCGCAAAATTGTAAAAATCATAGAAAAATCAGAAAAATTATTTAAAAATATTGACAAAATCAGACAAATGAGAGGAATAAGACGTAAATGACAAATCTTAGAAAAGACCTTTAGAAATAGTTCTAAAAAATCATTTTTACTAAGAAAAAATGCCCTAAAAACAAAAAGTAATTAAAATAAATATTTTCCGCCTATTATTGAGCTCTCGGCACACGTTTTCAAATTCAACTTTACCTCATCTTGTGCATAAGGATGTGGTTTAATGAATATTGTTTGTGGATTTTGTTGCGACTTTCGAAGTCAAATCTATTTCGGTATATCGTAGTTTTCCTCATCGGCTATTCAATTTAAGGAGACATTTTTAGGTGTCTACAAAAGCCCCCACTTTGTCTAAGTCTGGAGAGAAGTTTGTTCTCGTAAGACAAAAGTCAAAGTATTCGACTCGGGACGGAGGATAACTCAAGACGTTTGCGATCTCAAGTTATCCTTTCGCCAGTARTGGGAAAACAACGGTTAGTTTTACCCGCTATCGCGTCCCATGCGGCTGTGTTCCCGCGGAAGTGCCTGGATCCTTAGGCAACTTTGTGTGTGGATTTCCTTCGGTTAATTGAAACTGAAGATGTCTACCTTCGGCTAGTAGAAGCCTAGGGGCGCCAATGATGTGTGTGAATTTCCTTCGGTTAGTAGAAACCTCCGGATGTCTCCCTTCGGCTTTGTAGAAGCCTAGGGTGCGAATGATGGTTGTGAATTTCCTTCGGTTAGTAGAAACCTTCGGATGTCTCCTTCGGCTAGTAGAAGCCTAGGGGCGACAATGATGTTTGTGATTTCTTCGGTTAGTAGAAACTCTGGATGTCTCCCTTTGGCTAGTAGAAGCCTAGGGGCGCTAATGTGTTTGTGAATCTTCTTTGGTTAGTAGAAACCTTCGGATGTCTCCCTTCGGCTACTTGAAGCCTAAGGGCTCCAGTGATGTTTGTGAATCTCCTTTGGTTAGTAGAAACCTCTGAATGTCTCTCTTCGGCTAGTAGAAGCCTAGAGGCGCCAATGTTGTGTAAATTTCCTTCAATTAGTAGAAACCTCAAGATATTTCCCTTCGGCTAGTAGAAGCCACGGGGAAAGAAATGGTTATGTGTTGGTTTTGACGTCGTATAGACGAAAATGAGATTGTAAGTGTAGATACCTACGTTTGTCCTTGCTCAGATGGCCGATGATAAGACACCCCTTGCAACACACATGCTGAATTGAGAGAGCTAGGGCCCTAATAGACCCTAAAAGGCAAGTTTTCGTTACACTGGGCACATTTCCCTACACAAAGCACCTTGAAAAATTAGTTTTCATTTTGAAATAATTTTAACTTATTTTTAGACGTTTTCTAGAATTTTTTGGAATTTTTCTGAATTTTTTAAAGCATTTTTGGCAATTTTTTGAATTTTCAACAATTTAATTAAGTTTGCGGTAATTAATTAAATTATGAAAACAATTTCAAAATTCAAGAAATTCTAGCACAATGCACTATTTTTTACAAGGAATTTTATAAATGTTTTTCCATAATTTTTGGAGTTGCGGAAAAATAGTTAGGAATTTCCTAAGTAAAAATGCGCACTCGAGCGAAATGGCTCATTTCGGGAGCTTCGAGACTGCACTCAAGTGTGGGGCCGACACAAATATCTCCCAAAATCAATCAGTGATTTTGTTTCAAAATTTCGAAATTAAATAAAATCAACTAATATTTTATTATGATTTTATATTATACGCATTGCATGCACCAAAAAGGCAAGTCGAATCAACCAAAAAAGGAAGAATCATAGGCGCAATTACGCCCAGTTCGGGGCGCAATTATGCCTGAATTCTTTCCTTTTTTACGACTTGCTTATAAATACGAGGCCCTAGGTCATCATTTGCACGACTTCACACTTTATACACCTCTCATACACACTCTCTCTCTTCTCAAATACTCTCTCTCACACATTCAAATTCACACAAATTATTTTGCATTTCAAATACAATTACAAAGTTCTTCAAGGGTTCTTTAAGGTTCTTAAGGGTTCTTCAAAGGTTCTTAAGGGTTTCAAAGGGTCCAAGGCACCGTCCTCGATCGAAAGCACCATGTTGCAAGGTAAGTTTGAGGCCAATGTCTCAATTTCTTAACACCTTTTTGCATTCTAGTTAGAAATTTGATTTTCTACGCAAATTAGCATCTAATATTGATTAACAATTATTCGGCATGAATTAAAATCAACATTAGGCACAACGTTTAATTTTTGTTGAAAGCTTGTATGCTTGCAAATCACACCATTATTATGTCTTAAACAAGACCGACAAATTGCATGTTCTCACGCCTAATAAGACTAACTCTTAGACAAATTGGCTTTTAGGCACCCTTTTATATGGATRTAAAAAACACTTGTCGCAACAACAAATTAGTCTTATGTGCATCTATTTCTGTTAAACAACCCACATAGTAATTTGCATGCTTAGGGTTAAGACGGAAATTTGTTTGTTGTTGTCTTTTTGACAATGGACTCGGAATGAACGAGTAGAGGTTGCTAAWRGCGGGGGGGTGATGTGCACTACTTCACCCTTACCCTTGTCCCCTAATCCAGAACTTTGGTGCACTACCAGACATGGAGTCCTTCACCTTGCTTAATGCAATTATAGGCATGGCTTAGAACAGGTTTCGTAACTTCCCGAAAGAAGTGCGGTGGCGACTATCTCTACTCGTTTTGAGTATAAACACAACTATAGGCATACTGACACTATGCAAAAGCAAGAATTCAATTCTAGCAAAATTCGAGTCATCAACTAATTGTACCCCCCGGAGTAGAGGGACCGGACCTAGTCCTGCCCGGTGACGCCCCGACGCCCGTACAGTTTTTGGTGACTTCATTGGGGAATTCACTAAAGRTATTATCTTTAGTGATGAGTGGACAATACTCGAAATTTCATGCGAATTCAGCGTCTTAAAGATGACATGTGTTAGGCATCTTGCATTACACAAAACTTAGGTCATTGGCACTGAGTTTGCGTTTTCTAGGCATCACATCTCATATAAGTATGTTCTACACTTGAGAAAATACCGGAGGGGGCTCGCTTAAGATTAGCGCTGGTGCACTACTTATGTAACCAAGTCTTAAGCTTGATGCCCATCCCCACCATGATGCGCGACTACGTGCACTACAAAGCCGCAATGGTTTAGACTTCCTTTGAACATCACAGTGGGCTGGATGTGTTAAAGACCGTTCCAATCCTAGTCATGTGACCCTCTTGGACACCCGAACCGACTTGTTCGTTAACGTAGCAACTGACTCTAGGTGGCTGGACTGTTTCCTTTTCATTTTGCATATAGGGCTCATGCTTGTGTGACAACGTGCAATGTGTTTTTAACTAACTAAAGACCTTAGCTTTGCATATTAAACAACGAGTCATGTACGAGTCGTGTAATAGTCTTATATAGCAAGTGGTCATTCCTTCGGCGTCGTAATGTCAAAATGGTTGTAACTAGAATCGTTTAGGCTTTACGTCTTTTTGCATCACACAATTGTAAACGAGCGCCAAAACTCGCAATTCACCTTAAAAAAAAATCAAAAATTTAATTAAAAAAATTCAAAAAAATTCGAACAAAAAAGGATGTCCGAATAAAAAATGAGCAAAAAAAAAACATAAAAATGAAAATAAACTAAAGGCGAAAAGCGATCTTTTYGCATTCTTTCATTTTCATTTTTGAGTCAAGTCAATACGCAAGGAATGATCACTATTAGGCTATGCATTGAGTCTAGGCAAGGAAGCATGTCTTGCATCGTTCTCTAAAAATCGAGTCTAATGCACTATAATGCAGGATAGAGTCATCTACAAAGGTCGGCAAGGCACGGTCTACTAGTTCCTATTCTTTTGCACAAAAGGGACGTTAAGCACCTCAAGTCTATGTTCTTCAATTCATCACCTCCAAAAAATGAGTGAACAAAGCAACACTACTCGCGACAACACTGAAATGCGATCCTCCATTAACACCATGCATACAAGGCTTGCTTCTCTCGAGCAGACAATTGCCCTGCATTTCAACCTAGTCAACATGGTTCTCAACAATATGGCTAATGAACTTGAGGTCCTCAAATCTAAGGTGCACTAATTAGAAGCAACGAAAAAAGAACTAGTACAAAAGACCATTGGTGGCCCTTCACCAATCAAMACTGAAACTGGGGGACGACCGAGATTTCGAATGAGATGCGAGTACACTACTTTGGGCATGAGCAACAAGCAAGCATTTGACCAACTCTTCGCTCAAGCGTTAATCACTCCAGTGGGTCCAACTCTAGATCCACCAATTGACAAGAGGTCTGRAAAGTGGGACAAAAGCAAGTATTGTGAGTACGATTGTGGCCATGGTCACTCTACCGAAGAGTGCATTACTTTAAAGGATCGCATACAAGACATCTTTGATGACGACAACCTTCCTACCCTTCCTGAGGGTAAGAAGTCAAGCAATTGAAGCAAAGCCATCACCCGCAGCACCCACAGTGCACAACAAGAAGGCGACATGATTAAGAGTCAATAAAGTTTTAGCATAGGTTGAGTCGGAGAGTCCCTCTTCCTAGATTTACATTTTCCTTTCTTTTCCTTTTGTCGAGTCCATGTCCATTAGGAATAGAGTCTTGTCATCTCATTAGCCTTCCACAATAATAAAAGTTCTTTTTCTTTTTACATTCTTTTCTTAGCCTTTCATGTGCTTCGACTTCAAAGATGAAATGCTAATTAACACATGACCTCACAAAAAAAAAGGAAAAATGAAGAACAAAAAAATGAATAAATTGGACATGCTCGAGAGGCCTTCTTCCATAGCTCCACAAAAACAATCCTTCTTCCTTCATGCACCCTATCTTAAATACAAATCAAAGGAAAATCCCTTGCAACCCATTTGAGCCTTTTTATGCAAACAAGACGATTCCTTTTCATACCTACATCTTCCTACCCTCTATGGTGCCAATATGGCATGAAGCAAAGCAAACCAAAGTTGAAATCTAAAACAAGCTGTGGTTTAGACAATACAAAAGTAAAAAAAAGATCCAACAAAAAAGTCAAAAGGCAAAGAGAGATAATGTCTAGACCCAGCTTCAAACCTTGTAAAGTTCACAAAAAAGGAAATCAAAGCAAAAGAAAAGGCGAATATGCAGTATAACAAGTTCGTTAAAAGCCTCACACCCCACACCCAACCTATATTACAACCAAAAAATTCCTCTCCAAATGAGCATTGTCCAAGCCTGGCTTGGCCGATTCCCCACAAGGTTTCGTCCTAGGCAAAATGAGGCATCACTAGCACACATGACCTCACGAACTACGATCGGTCTGATTCCACTTGGATACGTAGGTAGCCTTTTCTAATGGTTCGACCAAATTAATAAAAATAAAATAAAGAGGTCATTTGCATCATCGTGTTGGTTTGATTTTTCTAAAAGTCTGAAGCACAASTTCTCTTTAGTCTAGAACTTGACATAGGCTCAAGTTTGAACCTACATCACTTAGTTAACCACATCAATCCCATAGTCACAAAATTGAGTCTTTTTGTTTTGTAAAGTCCTAGCATTTCTTTCTACAACCCTTTAAGACTCTCTTACTTATTCTAATGCAATTATGTAATTAGGCTCTTGCTCATGTAGTCAAAATTGCACATCAACCAGCTCCAGCAAGCTCGGGGGGCTTTGGCTCAATAGTGTCATGTCCAAGCATAAGGTCCACTTCTCAAAGTGTAGGGGGATTGCGTCAACAAATAAGTCCGCATTACTTGTTCCTTTCCCGAAGGAGCAGAAAATCTCAAGTTCTTGACTTGAGTGGTCACAACCAAATTTATAAGTAGTAAACATGGCACATCAATGGTAACTCTAATAAGGTTGGGGGCTTGTAGCATCATTATAGTCTCCACACATGCAATTGACTCTACAAGGCAAGGTCACAATTTGTTGAGAGCTTTACATTGACATAAGGGTTCTCATTCCAACAACACGCTCTCTGCCCGAGGGAGCAATTGACTTAAGTTCCTGACTTAAGTGTACATCTTCGTTACATGACAAGCTTTAAGCAAGCAACTACTTGTGCCCTATAAGTATTGCAATGATCTTTGTAGATACCTACATCTGTCCCTAGCCCAAAAAAGCCAATGATAAGACACCCCTCGTAACACACAAGTCTAATTGAGAGAGCTAGGACCCTGATAGGCCCTAAAAAAGGCAGATTCCCTTGCACCGAACATCTCTTCCAGGTATTTAGCATCTCAAAAAAATAAGTTTTTATTTTCAAATAATTTTAAATTATCTTTAAACATTTTTATAGATTTTTTCAGAATTTTTCTTAGTATTTTTTGGCACTTTTTCGGAATTTTCAGCAATTTAATTAATTTGATGATTAATTAGATTATGAAAACAATTTTAAAATTCACGAAATTTTAGCACAACGCACTAATTTTTACAAGAATTTTTTACATATTTTTTCAATAATTTTTATATTTATGGTTTATTATTTACGAATTTCTTATGCAAAAACGCAAAACCGAGCAAAGCGGGTCATCCCGGGATATTTTGTCTCGAGACAAGCTTCCCGAGGAAGCCAAATATCCCGAGCATCGCAATAATATCAGCCGTGATCGTATAAAATCACGTATATATTTTATACGATTATATTACGATATTATTTCATCGCAATTACTCTATTCGTGGCAACGAAAATCGGTCGAAATCCAGGGCAGTGCTGGGCGCAATTACGCCCAGCTTTGGGCGTAATTACTCCCAAAACCTGCCTAATTTTGCCGATTTCGACCCTTGCCTGTAAATWGGGAGCCGACTAATTCATCTTCATGACTTGACAACTCCGACTCTTAAGGTTTTTGGGCGACTCTCTCTTTCTTTCACTCGTCCAACCCCTTCTCACTCTCATTCTCTCTCACAAACACATTTAAACACAATTCAAACACATAAAAACACTTTCAAGCACTCTTTTGCAACTGATCTAGGAGGTTTTCAAGGGTTCTAAAGGTTCGACAAGGGTTCCTAAGGGTCCGAAGCTACGTCCTTGGTTTTCGACATCGTGTTGCGAGGTAGYTTTGAGGCCAARGRCTCAATTRTAAACCCCCTTTTGCATGCTTGTTTAGAAATTCGACTTTCTGTGTAATTTGCATGTAGTATTGATTAACAATAAATTCAACAATTCAAATTAAAAGCAACCTTAAGGCACAACTTTAAATTCCTCGTACGAGTGCTTGCATGCTTGTCTCACAACAATAATATGCTTTAACAAAGACTTGCGAATTTCATGTTTCACGCTGTTGAACCCTAGTTTTGATGAATGAACAACAACAAAAAGCAAACTCATGTGTTATGTATATGATGTGTGTGTTAGATATATGATTTACAAGAAATAAGTTTTTGAAGCCTTAATGGAGTAAGGATCATCCAAGAGTGGAAAGGGAGTTCRTGTGGCTTTGAAGATTTGAAGAGTTCATGGAAGAAACTCAGGAGCAAGGAACTCGAGTCCCTTGAAGAACTRAAGACTCGAGATCTACTAGTGGATGTCATCAGGGTATAATAAACTTAGGATTTTATATTTTAGGTTTATTGTAAATTTGGCATTAATGTGTGGATGTTTGGCTCAATAAGATAAGATATATAATTAGGGTTAATAAGTTAATTTTATTAATAGATATAAATTAAGGTTGGTATTAAAAAGATAGCTTTATGAAATAAATAAATCTTAATTAAGTTTTCCGAATAAAATCTTTTTGAACATATTTTACCAATTTTATCTTGTTAAAGTTAATTTATGAAAAAATGATTTTATATCTTATGCATGTTTAAACGGATTGAAAAAGAAGTTTTAGTAAATATTTTTCAACTTGTTTTGAGAAATTTAGGGAAGCATTAAACGTGCTGAGCATGGACAAATCAGTTGAGATAATTAAGGAATGGCTATAATAAGACTGAAAGATTGAGAACGTGGGAAGTGGACTTGCATGCCAAGTTCCACTAAGGCACTATCTCCTACATAGTAGGAAGTAATGCATAGTGGACATAATGCTTAATTCCCACACACAAAACTTCATCTATAAATACAGAAAAGAGAATCCATGTTAGATACACTTGAGCAAACAAAAGAAATTGAGTCATTCTAACACACAAGTGCCAAATCAGTTTAGTTTACAATCGAGGTTTAATTGCTTCAAGTAGAGTGTTACTTGAAGAGGACTTTGAGTGTTGTARCTCAAAGGGGCTTTGGGTTGAGAGTTAATCCAGAGAGGCTTGTAAGAGAGTGGAGCTTGGAAGAGTTGAGTGCTCGATCAACAGAGGGGTTTATTGAGTGGCTTTCAAGTTTGAGAGGAACTTGAAAGAGTCCTTAGYTTGTARTAGGTGTTGTATCCAAAATAAATCTAAGAAGAAATCTTGTGTGGTATCAGGTCACAGTTTTATCTCTTGACAAGTTGTCAAGGAGAGTTTCTGTGTTAGTGAAACTTACATCTCGTGTTTCTTTGCTTTCTTAGTTTTTAATTCCGCAAAAAACTATAYTTCCCTTAAGTTACAATTCATCCCCCCTCTTGTAACATTCAGTAGATCAAACAATTGGTATCAGAGCTAAGTTCCTCGCATAAACCAGGAAACCCTTCCGAGGCAATTGCTAAACTCAAGAAACTTAAGATGAACAATCACGAGAAACTCGAAGAAGGTTACTCAACTCAACGTCCTCTCATGTTTAATGGGATGTTCTGCTCCTACTGGAAGAACCGGATGGAAATCTTCATTAAAGCTGAGAATTATCAGGTATGGAGAGTCATTGAAGCTGGTGATTTTGTTGTCACCAAAACTACTGCTGAAAAGGAGGTAATCCCTAAACCCATCTCTGAATATGACAAAGATGACTATGACAAGATGGAAATTAATGCACTTGTTGTCAAACTCCTTCACTGTGGACTTGGACCACATGAACACAATCGTGTCATGGGGTGCAAGAACGCTAAGGAGATTTGAGATTTACTTCAAATCACTCATGAAGGTACAAATGAAGTAAAGAGATCCAAAATCGATCTCTTAATGTCTAAATACGAGAGATTTGAAATGATACCAAAAGAAACTATTCAAGAAATGCTTACTCGTTTCACTAATATCATTAATGAATTAGTTTCTCTTGGAAAGCAAATCCCAATTGATGAACAGGTGAGGAAAGTCCTTCGAAGTCTTCCTCAAGATGAAAGATGGAGAGCCAAGGTCACTGGCTTGCAAGAAACCAAGGATTTCACTACGTTTAATATTTAGCAGCTTGCGGGTTCTCTCATGACCCATGAGTTGCACTTAAGCTCAAGCAGTTCTAGTGAAACCCACAAGGCCAGAAACTTAGCACTCAAGGCTGATTAGACAGAAGAATCTGAAGTTGATGAGGAGGAGGCTGCCATGCTGGTAAGACGTTTTAAAAGTATGTTTAAACCTAACAAGTCTAGAAGCTTTGTTAAAAGAGTAGGTACCTCAAAGATTGAACATCCATGTCATCGATGTGGTGCTTCTGATCACTGGATTAAAGACTGTCCCATTGCCCTAACTGAAAAAGGAAAAGGGAAGACCAAGGAAACTGGAAAGGGAACTAAAAACTCCTTTAACAAGACCGATATAAGGAAAGCCATGATAGCTGCATGGGGAGATTCCGAGACTGATGGAGATGAGGAAGATCAAAATGAAAGTGAAACCGTCAATCTTTGTCTTATGGCAAAGACTGAAGAAACTCAATCTCGAGAGGTATTTCCTAATCCCCAAAACATAATGACTCTCTCTAAATCAGCCTTTGTTGATTTAGTTTTTGCTTATGATGATGATTGGAGAGTAGTAACTAAAAGCTTAATTGAAACTGAAAAGGCATTAGAAGTTGCCTGGGAACACAGTGCCTGGATTGAAAAT
>SNQN01001510.1:55009-68271 GCA_008642245.1 Bassia scoparia | reverse complement strand
GTAATGAAACACAATGTTAAACAAGTTTGGGTAAAGAAACAAGACATTGCTTCTTCTTCAAAGGAACCCGAGGAAACCTGGGTTCCTCGTACTAACCCTTAAGTTCTTTTTGCAGGATCTAGTGAGGGGGAACAACTCATGGTACCTCGACAGTGGTTGTTCCAAGCACATGACAGGAGATAAATCTAAGTTTCTCTCACTAGAGTCCTATGGAGGTGGAACTGTGACTTTTGGGGATAACAAGAAAGGTGAGATAATCGCCAAAGGTAAAGTTGGTAAGTCAAGTTGCCACTGTATAGATAACGTATTTTTAGTTGAGGGTTTGAAGCATAATCTTTTAAGTATTTCTCAATTTTGTGATAAAGGTAACACAGTTAACTTCACAACAGAAAATTGCAAAATCATTAACAATCACACTGGACTCATTGTTCTGGAAGGAACTAMAAAAGGAAACACTTATACAGTGGATCTCAATTCTGTCCCAAGGAACAATCTCACTTGTCTCAGTGTAATTGAGGATGACGCATTATTATGACATAAACGTTTTTGGCCATGCTAGCTTCTCACACATGAACAAACTATGTACAAAGAACTTGGTAGTTGGTCTTCCAAATGTCAAGTTCCTTGGTAAATATCACAACAAGAAAATTGGCTTCGGCCGACCACACTTACCGACCGAAAATCGGTCGGTAACAGGGGTTATCGACCAAAAATCGGTCGGTAAGCGGTGTCGGAATCACAATCSTCGGTAATCCAAAAATTACCGACCGAAATTCGATCGGTAAGGGTTTATCGACCGATTACCGACCGATTTCCAACCAATTACATTCGACCAATTTTTTAAGGGAAAAAGTGTTTTACCGACCGATTGAATATCGGTCGGTATACCGACCGATTTATCGGTCGGRAAACACTCCAGATTTTTTTAATTAAAAAAATCCCTTTACCGACCGACTAGCACTCTAGATGTTTTTTTTAATGAAAAAAAGCCATTTACYGACAGACTAGTCGGTCGGTACACACTCCAGATAATTTTTTTTAATTAAAAAAAGCCCTTTATCGACCGACTAGTCGGTCGGTAATTACTCCAGTTTTTTTAATTAAAAAAAGCCCTTTACCAACCGAATTACGGTCGGTAATTTAATATATTGAAATAAAAAAAAGGGAATCCAGCTAGTGCAAATATYCAAGCTGGTTCCCAAATATGCCTAAAAATATGTTTAGCAATGGTATATAAAATGTATGTTTACAAGTTAAAGTGATCGAAAATGCACAGAACCACATAGTAAATACAATACAATGAAAGTCAGTTAAAAGTTTATCAAAGGCATACAACCTAAAAATAATAGTGTAGCATTTAGTCAKAARTTCTTTGTAGCCATTACTCCTAAAACCAGAAGCAGCAGCAGCTCCTACCATAAAAACATTAAAACAAACAAAACAATTGGAATCAATTATTGATGAAAAGAGGAAAAGAAAGAAAAGGATATTTCAGTTATATCTTGTGTACTTGCAAGGTTGACGATATGAGAATGAAATGAACAAGGCACCACATAATTGTATAATTTCAACTTGTTGGATAAAATTTATATACTTGGATTTCTAATCTAGCTGCAGAGTTTAGACAGAATCTGTAGCTACTAGCATGATAACAATGCATCATTTGAAAGAACTCTAAACAAGAAACTAGTCACAGAAAGAATAACTCACAAGATTTAATTCTGCTGCTATTGCTTGTTCGATTGTATCTTCATTCAAAATGCCGGCTTTTACAAGTTCCAATAGCTCTTTTCTTGAAATATTCCATTCTTGTTCCCTCTAATCACAAAATCCATGTGTTAAAGTAATCTTGAAGGCCAAGCAATTACTCATATTCATGAACTTGCTAGCTAGTAATTTCCTTGATATACCCCTTTTAGTATATTTCTTTCCACAATCCCGACCTTAAGGCCTTTGGCACTCAGTGCCGTTGCTATGAAAATTCCCAAAGTACCTCCACACACCACAACATCAAATTTGTCTACTGACTTTATAGAAGCTTCACTGCTCGTAGAAGGACCACGGGTGTTAGTAACTACCTCTGGAGGTTCGCTCACTGCAATATCAATCACGACACACACGCTAGGCATTACATAATCCAATCTCTTTAATTATAGAACATCATGTCAATGCAACGTAAATCATGAACATAAACAGAAAAGGTAACCTGTCTCAGAAGAGCAAATATTAGTCCACAATTGGTCCAACCTCTTCAAAGCATTATAAGAGTATGCTCCTCCAGCACCACCAACTTCTGCTCCAACTGAGATGCTTTCCATTATCCTCTTAAAATCCCAACAAACAAAGTGCTAATTAATCAAGACAATATACGATACGATATGATAACACAACAAAATTATATGCTATTCAATTTATAAGTCGATAAGTGAAAAGGTTCCAATCTTTTCAGTTTGGTCCTTAATAAGGTAATCCAATTTGGGTGATCAATTTTACTCATAACACAGCACAAACGTTATACAAAGTGTTAAATTACAGACAGAACTCACAAAATGAACACATGGTCGTATGTAGGCACAAACGTTATTTCATTCCAGGCTATAATTTCAACTTCATTTCTAGAAGCTCACCAATTGTATAAATAGCAAGTTTCTTGTTGTATTCATATTCATTCAGAAACAACTAAAACACATTCTTCTTTCTCTTAAATTTTCTCCTTGCTCATTTCTTCCCTTACATATTGAATTCTGATTTTTTGTTACAAAAACATATTCCAAGCTAAAAACTAGACATTAAAAAGTTACATTAAACAAAAACACTAAACTAGACAGAAGTAAATGTGCATCCATTAGGCAATTAGCCTCAGCTACATGAAGTACAAGATATAATTCACATTATCATATCATAAACGTAAGACGAAACAAAAAAAAAACCTGTATTACACCAAATTAAGCTTTTTGAGATTATCAGATGAAAATAGCAAGTAATAATTTAGTGCATAGTACGCAAAACATTAAATCAGAACAAACTAAGTACCTCAAGTTTAAGTCGACCAAGAATTTATTTGTCTAAATAAGAATAGGAGCCTCTAACTTTGTTGCTTTGCATTTCTCCCAACCATCAAGAAGAGTATRATTCTTCCTTTGATCTAATTCAAGAAGACTATAACAAAAATTACAACAATTGCAATACCAAAACTAAATTCGAACTTAGAAAACAATATTATTAGAGTCGAAAATCAATTAATCAGTCACTTTTTAATCCAACTAAAAAGATATGAAGAAGATCTAAAATGAAAGTGAAACCGCCAACTTTGTCTTATGGCAAAGATTGAAGAAAACCAAATCTCGAGAGGTATTACCTAATCCCAAACTAATGACTTTCTCTAAATCGGCTTTTAGTTGATTTAGTCTGGCTTATGATGATGATGGGAGATAGTAACTAAAAGCTTAACTGAAACTGAAAAGGCATTAGAAGTACCCTGGAACAACATGCCAGATTGAAATCAAAGGACTGATGTTCAGGGAAAATTCTTTGAACTTTTCGATAAGAACCTGTCTCTAAAGGAACTTATGGAAGATCAATATGATAATATTATGTTAAAATGTTGAAATGACTCATACATAGCTCATGTGTACTTGATTTGAATGCTTCAAGTTCCTCCAAACAAACTTTTAAACAAGATTTTGAAAAACTCAAGATGGACTTGAGAACTTAAATTTGATAAACTCAAATTGGAGAAGGAACTTGAGGCACGAAGGAACAGAATGTCATACAGTACACAGTGCCAATGGATTGAGAATGCTCAAACCAAAAGAACTGAAGGACTAGGATATGTCACGTAAACATAAAGGAAAGAAGAAAAAGTATGTCATTACCTAGCAATAAGATTTGCACCTTTTGTGGCAAGGACTGTCTTATGACCAGACTGCAACAAAAAGCAAAATCAGTAATGAAACACAATGTTAAACAAGTTTGGGTAAAGAAACAAGAATTGTTCTTCTTCAAAGGACCGAGAAACCAGGGTTCCTCGTACTAACCCTTAAGTTCTTTGCAAGACTAGTGAGGGGGAACACTCATGGTACCTCCAGTGGTTGTTCCAATACATGACAGGAGATAAATCTAAGTTTCTCTCACTAGAGCCTATGGAGGTGGAACTGTGACTTTTGGGATACAAGAAAGGTGAGATAATCGCAAAGTGAAAGTTGGTAGTCAAGTTCCCCACTGTATAGATAACGTATTTTTAGTCGAGGGTTTGGTGTAGGGCTTCCGCCCGCCTTAGGGGGCGTGGCCTCAGCTTCAGTGTCATGGAATTGAGCCATGGAATCCGCATGTGAATGCGTTGGGTGTGTTGTCGAATTGAGGGACGCCACCATTCGGTCCTATATAGGTTATTCCGACGCCCGAACATTGTGCCAAAATAATGTGCCCCACGAAATAAGGTCACAGTAACCAGTGTGGGTTCGGGACATGTACGAATCAGATCTGTAACCCAATCGCACCCCATGTAGCGGCTCTACTCGTCTCATGGTAGTTCCATAAATCATAACAATTGAATTCAAGAAAACATTATATTGATTTGACTTTCGAAAGCGCACTAATTACTAGGTGGGTTGCTTATATGACAAACCAAGACTCTGCAATGGACAGGCGATCACTTAATTGTTAGTCCATATTAATAAGGTGCTTAGAAAACCGGTCGTCCCATGATTATCTGACTTATGTGACAAACGATTAAATTCCGGTCTTGTTTAACAATATATACAAGTGTGATGAAGATATATATACAAGACATGAAAAACAAAGGTAGTGAAGCATATAATATATGTGTGTCCTCCTCACCTTGCACTGCAAACAATCAAATTGTTAGAATAAAACTCAAAAGGAATCGCTTTCGATTGAATTGCTAATTGAGACAAAAAACGCGTTTGTATGACAATAAAATATGTATAATAATGACAATGAAAAAAGTAATGCAAAGTAGAAACCAAAGGAAACATTGAGAAACATTAAAAAAATCCTACATATTTACATGAACGATTAAAGTGAGTTTCTACATTGCTTAATGAATTAAAACTCAAAAAATGGTTAATCAAATTAAAGAGACAAAAGGAATTAAAAAAGAGTGAAAGAAAGGTTTTTGGTGAGTAATCTCAGATTTATACCCTTATTTCGCTTGTTGATTCGAACAGAATCGATGCTTTGAATTAAAACGAATGTGTTTGAGTATTTGAGAGGGAGATAGATGTGTCTCGGGACTTGTGTGATGTGAAGTCGTGTCTCGGAGGTGTTTTGTGAAGCGTCAATCGCTGAGCAAGGCAAGGGAGTATTTAAGGCACGAGGCAAATTCGAGCAAGGAAACCCTGCGTATATACGCTGGCATGTGAGCGTATATACGCTGCTCCGCGTATATAGCGCTCATATGCAGCGTAAATAACGCTGCATTGCTAAATTTTGAAATTGACTAAGGCTTGAGCGCGTATATACGCTCAAATGAGCGTATATACGCTCTCATAGCGTATATACGTCTCCATTTCAGCGTATATACGCTCGTTTCTGCGTATATATTTTCCAAAACCTCAAATATTTGATTTCCTCCGATTTTATTCGTGATTTCCTTGATTCGACGCACCTAGACACCCTTGCTCTCCAAGCAAGGATTCTAGAATGTCTAGAAGGTTCCCGTATTTCCGGAGTATTTCTAATTATTCAGTATTTCTGCGTATTCTGCGTATTTAACATTGCAAAATTCATAGAAAATCATAGAAAAATCAGAAAAATATTTAAAAATACGGCGGATTCAGAAAATGTGACGAACATGATGGAAAACAAAAAGCATGAGAATCGCCAGCGTAAACCTTGTTTGAAAACCTTTGATTTATCGAGAAAACGAAGAAAATATATTTTGCCTTTTGACTTGCTCAATATTCCGAGTACGACCTCACGTATTTCCAACTTTTGTGAGTTCAAAGCATCTTTTCTGAGCGAACAAAGCGAGACGCGGTATGTTTCATCACGGATTACTCATTTGGGAGACATTTTCAGTGTCTACAGAAGCCCCACTTTGACTGAGTCTGAAGAGACATAGTTTCGTAAGACGAAAGTCAAAGTATTCGATTGGGACGGAAGCAACTCAAGACGTCTGCGACCCTGAGTTAACCCTTTTCGCCGTACCTCTGCAAAACAAAGGTTAGTTTTACCTGTAGCGTTCCCATGCGGTTTGATGTGCTTGTATGTGTTGGTCCTTGAGCGGTCATTCCCCGTTCGGCTGACTGGAGAAATGCAGACGCTCATCTTTCGAGAAATGGCATTGACTAAATGATAGTCTAATCAGAATTAAGACTACCTTGGTGACGACATAGGTCTGTTTTTATGTCTAGAAATTTGCATGCAATGTTGCCTGTAACTTGTGACTTGAGATTGAGAAGGGGCAGGCAGCATTGAATTTGAAAGAGTCTTTGAATTCGAAAGAGGCCTTGCCTAGGTCTGTTGCAAGACTATTTGAGAGAGTCATTGTTGAAAGGCTTGTCAGGTCGGTTCTAGACATGGTTTGAAAGTTGTTTGTCTAAGTCTGGTTCAGACATGATTTGAAGAGTCTTAATTGAAAGGTCTTGTCTAGGTCTGGTTCTAGACATGATTGAAAGTGTCTTGTCTAGGTCTGGTTCTAGACATGATTTGAAGAGCCTTTGAATTTGAAGGGTCTTGTCTCGGTCTGGTTCAAGACATGATTTGAGTGGCTTTGAATTTGAAGGGTCTGTCTAGGTCTGATTTAGACATAATTGAAGAGCATTGAATTTGAAAGGGTCTTGTCTAGTCTGGTTCAGACATGGTTTTGAGAGAGTCATTGAATTTAAGGGGCTTGTTAGGTCTGGTTTCAGACATGATTCTGAGAGATCTTTAGTTTGGAAGGGTCTTGTAGGTCTGGTTCAAGCATGATTTGAGAGAGCTTGAAGGCTTGTCTCGGTCTGTTCAAGACATGATTTGAGAGAGTCTTGAATTGAAGGGGCCTTGTCTGGTCTAGTTCAAGACATGATTTGAGAGAGTCATGATTTGAAAGGGTCTTGTCTAGGTCTGGTTCTAGACATGTTTGACAGATCTTTGAAATTTGAAAGGTCTTGTAGGTCTGGTTCTAGATGGTTTTGAAGAGTCATTGATTTGAAGGGTCTATGAAAGTGTCTATGAAAAGTGACTTGAAAAGTGTTCATTTGGACGTAGAGATATTGCTTGACTCGGCTGAGCTTGACTAGAGCTTGAATGACTTGAACTTGACATGACTTGACTTAACATGCGGACAGTGACTTGATTGGAGTGACAGGGTCATAAGCGATTTTTATGATTTTGAAGCAATAGACTTGAACACGTAATAGGCTTAGGAGACAAGAACCCCCACCTGGAAATTAAGGGCCATGATGAGACGAGCCCCCAGCGAACTTTGAGACTATGTGTTACGGCTTAGAGTCAACCTAGAAGGTGATAGATTGTGATGAGTTCCAATAAGATGTACTAACCCAAAGGCAGGTGGCTTTACTCTTTGGATTGATCAATGAGTCCTTGAAGGTGACCAAAGATGAGCTATGGTTCAGAAATAAAAGGGTCATTTGTGCTAAGGGTCAAATGATGGTGGCTAGATGTGGGAGTCGGCTAGTGATGTTGGTTCAAACATGAGTCTATGTCAGGTTCTAGAACTGGCAAAACCATTATCAAATTCTTAGCAAGTCAAAGCACTCAAAGGCCTAAAACGATTTAATGTTGATTGCGGTCGAACCTCGAGAAGAGGCTTCCTACGTATTCCTTACGAATCAGACCACGTAGTTCTGATGGTGATTTGGACAATGCCCGTGCGAGAGGGCTTTTGTGGTTGTAATGTGAGGTTGTGGTTGAGGGTGAAAAAGGCTGATGAAATGAAGTGAACCCACAGTGCGCAGTGTGCTTTTTAGACTTTTGCTTTTTATTTGATCTGGGCTTTGAGCTTTGGATTTTTTTGATGATTTTGTATAACTGGCATTGACTTTGAATTTTGCTTTTTTTTTTCTTTTCTTTTTGCCCATTTTACTCTTCTTTTTTCTTTACTTTTTTGCACGTGTCTTTTCCTACGCACGTTTGGTCCAAGGGTTAGGTAGATGTGGTGATGAAAGAAAGATAGGCTAATGATAGTGTTTGTGGCTCAAAAGGTTGCAAGGGTTTTGATTTGATGTGAAAAGGGAATGGAAGGGAGGGGTCATTTTGTGGAGCTGTGAAAGAAGGCCTCTCTTCATTGTTCAATTTCAATAGTTAAATCAGTATTAGATTAAACCAATTGTGGCCAATGAGTGTTGAGACTTGCATAGATTAGAAAATAATATTGCCAAAATGAATCATTTTATTGTGAAGAAAATGTGACACATACATGGCTTATTTAAGAAGACTACATAGACTCAAAAGACATGAATTGAAAAAATATAATGCTAGGACTAGGAGCTCATGATCAATCTAAGAAGGCCGCATGGATAATTGACCCACGCCTTGGGTGACTCATGGTTTAGCAAGTGGGCTGGTGTAATGTTGATTTACCTTCGCTGCTGATGAGGGACTGGAGCGACATCTTGAACCATGTCTTGAATCCTATGCTTCAAACGATGCAATTCCAGTGGTGTGCCCTTCCTTGGTGGAACTTGCAATAAGCATTAGGATCAATTCTAGATTTCTTGTCATCTGAGGTCTGGAGTGGGTCCAATAGGAGCAAGTGCACCTTTGCAGTTACTGTAAAGGCCTGCTCATAAGTCATGCCAATTGGAAAAATGTCTTTGTGGTCCTCGAGGCCTGTTGCTTGAAGAGCTGGGATGGTTAGAAGAGTTGTCATTGGTAATGTGGCTGACTAGATCAGTGTTGGAAAAGAGGAGCACTTTCTTGTTAAGCCCCCACCGTTACCTCTTAGACTTCTGGGCTTGAACATCTTCCTCAACTAGGAGGCCAACCTGTAGACCAGTAAATGAATCAATGGGTTGAAACTTGAGTGGCTCTCGATACTTGGGCTGAAGGTTCTTGATGACCATGCGAACTTGATCTCCTCATTCGGTCGATTGGTCATTTGAGCGGTCTTTCTCCCTCCACCTTATTACGAAAGTAGAGAAATTTTCTCTCTCACCTTGCTTGGTGGCCTTCAGTTCACGGAGACCAGACAGGAAGCTGGGAATTGTACCTGTCTGCTTTAGGACTCGTGTTTGATATATTCCAATCATCGACTTGGACTTGATTCAGGGTCTTGAACCACCTGGATGGATGGGTGCCAGTAATAGGGAACACGAAGTGAATAGCTCTTTGCTCATTCCTTAAGGACCATTGAGATGTGAAGTGCGGAGTGGTTCTGGGTCTTCAGTTCCTTGAACTTGGCAAATCAGTGATGACAAACTCTTAGGAAGCTGGCCCTTAATCTCATAATCAGCACACGAGCCTTGAACTGAATTTTCGGACATTCTCTTGACCACTCTTCTAGTTGCTCCACCCTTTTTTCCGTCTCAGTCTTCGGAGGAGGGAGTGGTGTCTCAAGCATCGTCTCTTCTCCCGTCAGACTCGAAGGTTTTTCCCTGGGTCTCTTTCTTTCAGCTCCAATGCTCTTTTCTGGGCATCAAGGCGAGAATTCACAGACTCGGCTTTTCTAGAATAAGCGTTAGCTGTTGTTCGATGTTTGCATGGAAGGTCTTAGTGACCAGGACGCGTCGGTTGGCTTCTTGTTACTCTTCTAGGCCCCAAGAGACAAGTTGGCGAGTCTTTGCTATCTTGCTGAAATCAAAGAATTACACTTTAGAACCAGAAACAAAAGATTGGTCTACTTGAACTCTTAAGAACAAACCTAACTCAGTCTTGAGGTTCTGGACTTAAGGAACTGAACTCGAAGTAGACTTGAATGGCTAGACCTAAATCTGATTTAAGTGCTAGACTCGAGAAAGATTCAAACCTAAGATGGGCCTATTTCAGATTAAGACCTCTTAGACCTACAGCCACTTGAAATTGAATGGCTAGCCTTGAATCAAAGTTCCTAGGGTTGAGTCATGAATCGAACCTATTTCAGTTTTAAGGTTCTTAGATTGAAGTTGAAGCGAAACCTAATTCAGATTCAAGGCTCTTGGGTTGAACCCTAATTCGATTTAAGTAGGGTTAAGAATTGAATTGAACCTAATTCAGATTTAAGGTCTTGAATTAAGAATGAATTGAACCTAATTCAGATTTAAGGTCCTTGAATTAAGAATGAATTGAACCTAATTTAGGTTTAAGGTTCAAAAGGTCGAATCTAAGTCAGATTTAAGATTCTTTGGATTGAATCGAACTAAGTCAAGATTCTAGGTCGAATGGAGTTTGAATTGATTTGAATGGGCCTAATGGATCGTCAAACTTCATGTCTTGAACCATGGATTAAGGGACTGGGCTTAGTTGGTGGTTAAGAATTTGGACTGAATGAAGAGTCACAAGTTAACAAGCACATTGATTGAAACACAAATCCAATTTATTCACTTAAGGTCAGGATCTAAGTGAACTATAGATCGGCTTGGTTAAGTCTAATAAGTGTACCATGCCTAAGAGTAGAGCTGGTCCAATTTCACACCACAACATTGGTGATGTATGGCCGAGATACCCTTATATACACGCATCTAGTAAAACGTGCATACGCGGATGGGCGGGATAGGACTTACCTTAGCCATGTGATCCATTAACCAATGCAACCAAGGCAAAATCCCCCTTAAGGTGATCTCGAGCATAAAACATGCCATATTGAGACCAAGGTGCTAGGACATGACCTATTCGAAGGGTCACAAGCAAATTCAATTGATTACGAATATGGAACTACGAGACTTTCAAGTCTGTCACTCACCAAATGGTGATTATCCCCAAGTGAAGTCGCCAAAAACTGTAAGGCTTCGCCCGCCTTAGGGGGGCGTGGCCTCAGCTTCAGTGTCATGGAATTGAGCCATGGAATCCGCATGTGAATGCGTTGGGGTGTGTTGTCGAATTGAGGGGATCGCCACCGTGCTATATATTTATCACGGAAGCCCGAAACATTGGTGCCAACTAGTGGCCCACAATAGTTCAGTAACCAAAGTGGTGGGTTCGGGACATGGTACGAACAGATCTGTAACCCAATTCGCCCGCATATAGCGCCTCTACTCGGTCTCATGGTAGTTCCATAAATCATAACAAATTGAATTCAAGAAACTTATTGATTTGACTTGAAAGCACTAATTACTAGGTGGGTTTGCTATTATGTACAACCAAGACTTCTGCAATGACAAGGCGATCACTTGATTGTTAGTCAATATTAATAAGGTGCTTAGAAAACCGGTCGTCCATGATTATTGACTTTAATCGTGACAAGCGATTAAATTCCGGTTTGTTTAAACAATATATACAAGTGTGATAGAAGATATATATACAAGACATGAAAGCAAAGGTTAGTAAGCATGATAATATGTATGTGTGTCCTCTCACCTTGTCACTAGCAAAACAATCAAATTGTTAGAAAAAACTCAAAGGAATCGCTTCGATTGAATTGCTATTGAGACAACAAACGCGTTAGTTTTGACAATAACAATATGTATAATACGAATTGTGACAAGATGATGACATAAAGTGTTATGCAAAGATGAAACCAAAAACCATGGAAACATTGAAAACATTAAGAAATCTACATATTTACATGAAACGATTAAAAGTGAGTTTCTACATTGTTTTAATTGAATTAAAACTCATAAATGTTAATCATTAAGAGAGACAAAAGGAATTAAAAAAGAGTGAAAATAGGTTTTTGGTGAGTAATCTCAGATTTATACCCTTATTCGCTTGTTGATTCGAACAGAATCGATGCTTTGAATTAAAACGAATGTGTTTAGAATATTTGAGAGAGAGAGAATAGATGTGCTGGGACTTGTGTATTGTGAAGTCGTGTCTCGGAGGTGTCTGTGAAGCGTTCGGACTGAAGCAAGGCAAGGGAGTTTTATGGCACGAGGCAAATTTCGAGCAAGGAAACCCTGCGTATATACGTGCATGTGAGTATATACGTGCTTCCTGCGTATATACGCTCATCATGCAGCGTATATACGCTGCATACTGCTAAAAATTTGAGAAATTCGACTAAGGCTTGAAGCTGCGTATCGTCTGCAAATGGAGCGTATATACGCTCCTCTCAGCGTATATACGCTCTTTCAGCGTATATACGCTCCCGTTTCTGCGTATAATTTTCCAAAAACCTGAAATATTTTGATTTCCTCCGATTTTATTCGTGATTTCCCTTGATTCGACGCACCTAGACACCCTTGCTCTCCAAGCAAGGAGTTTCTAGAATGTTCTAGAAGGTTCACGTATTTCCGGAGTATTTTCAATTATTCATATTTTTCTGCGTATCTGCGTAATTTAAACATTGCAAAATTCATAGAAATATAGAAAAATCAGAAAAATGATTTAAAAATATGGCGGATTCAGAAAAATGTGACGAACATGATGGAAAACAAAAAGCATGAAGATCCCAGCGTAACTTGTTTGAAAACTTTGAGTTTATCGAGAAAACCGAAAGAAATATTTCTGCCTGTTTTGACCTTTGCTCAATAGTTCGAGTACGACTCACGTATTTCCAACTTTTGTGAGTTCAAAGCATCTTTTCTGAGCCGAACAATCGCGAGACGCGTTATGTTTCATCACGGATTACTCATTGGGGAGACATTTTCAGGTGTCTACAGTTTGAAACATAATCTTTTAAGTATTTCTCAATTTTGTGATAAAGGTAACACAGTTAACTTCACACTAAAATTGCAAAAATCATCAACAATCACACTGGACTCATTGTTCTGGAAGGAACTAGAAAGGAAACACTTATACAGTGGATCTAACTTGCCCAAGGAACAATCTCACTTGCTCATGTAATTGAGGATGATGCTTATGTGGCATAAACGTTTTGGTCATGCTAGCTTCTCACACATGAAAAACTATGTACAAAGAACTTGGTAGTTGGTCTTCCAAATGTCAAGTTCCCTGGAAAATATATGTGTGATGCTGTGGAGGGGGAAGAAATAAGATATCTTTTTTCAAGCAAAAACATGATAACTACAACCAAGCCATTAGAACTAATTCATATGGATCCAAAGAATGTTGGGAAAAGATTGTTCTTGTTATTGTAGATGACTATTCTAGATTCACTTGGGTAATATTTCTGTCAAGAAAGAAGAAACTTATGATGAATTTGTTCTTTTGCACAAAGGATACAAATCAGTGGATTTCAAATAGTACATATTAGGTCAATC
>SNQN01001510.1:0-54984 GCA_008642245.1 Bassia scoparia | reverse complement strand
ACACGAACTAAAACCCTAAATTCCCAAAACTAAAACCAGTTACCCTAAAATCAATTTAAATTACAAGTATTCATGACTTAAGAATTATTCAATTTTCAATCAAACGAACACCCTAACATAACGTAAAACAAAATATGCGCTAACCTTTGATGATAGATAGGCATTGAAATGTTAGAAAATTCAAGAAAAATAGAAGTAGATCTAGAATCGAATCGACGCAAGTAGAAATTCGCAACCCAATTTCGCCCGGCAAAGAAAAGGGTGGCTGAGACTCAAAAAGAAGGGAGAAGGAGAGGAGAGAGTTGAGAGATGAGGGTTGATTGTGAGGAAGAGATGATAATGGGTGAGAGTGTGATGGGAGGAGAGGAAGGTGAGGAGCGTGAGAAGAGGTGAGAGGAGAAGGAAGAAGGCAAGGAAATTTTTTTTTATAACAACAAAGTTTACCGAACCGAATTGAAAATCGGTCGGATGTACCGACCGATATTTTAAGGTCGGTAAATGTTTTTGATTTTTTATAGAAACACAAGAGGAGAGGGGGTTAAAATCCCAAAAATCCACGACCGATATTTCGTCCGGGTGATTTTTGGGAATTGTTTTTTTTAAATTAAAAATGCGGATGGGAATTTAAATTCAAGAATTACTACCGACCACCGTTATTCGGTAGAGTACAATCCAACCGATTGCAAAAAATCGGTCGGTAAATTACACCGACCAACTCGGTCGGTGTCGGTCGGTGATACCGACGATTTTTTTTCGGTCGATAATTTCGGCGGCCTACACGAAATTCTTGTAGTGACATATATATTAATATATATATATATATATAATATATATATATATATATATTATTTATATATATATATTATATATATATAATTATTTATATATATATAGAGGAGGATCATGTGAAACTAATCTTAGGTGAAAACTTCTAATCTTGACCGTAGGATTTGAAATAGAGGCCATGATTTAATCTAGCAATTACTTATAATTCAATCTGGTACATTGGAGGTTTAAAGGTTACGCGTGTTGCTAAAGTGTTTGGGGGTTTGTTTTGTTGTACTGTTTATCAACAATAGTTTCTGGTCTCTTGTACCCCTTTAATGCTTGTATATACCCCATAAAATGTTAAATGTACCCATTTGTTTTGTTTCACATTCCCACATAACTTGTTTATATAGATTAAATCATGAGTTTCCATCTCGAAATCCTATGGCAAGATTAAAAGTTTTTAGTTTTCACCTAAGTTTGTATTAATATATATATTATATATATATATATATATATTATATTATATATATATTATATATATTATATAATATATATATATATATATATATATATATACATGGTACATTTAACATTTAAGGGTACATATGAGGTTAAAGGGGTACACGAAACCTGGAGCTACTATGATGAACTATTCTAAAACAAACCCCCCAAAACACTGTAGCAACACGCATACCCCTTTAAACCTCCAATGTACCCCCAGATTGAATTAAAGTATGTTGGCTAGATTAAATCGTGCCTTCCATTTCAAGATCCTTACAGTCAAGAATTAGAAGTTTCACCCAAGGTTTAGTTTTCGCCTAAGGGTTTGGTTTCACATGTCCTCTTCCTATGTATGAATGTGATATAATTATTATAATTATATATATATATAATATATATAATAATAATAAATATACTATAATAGAGAGAGAGAGAGAGAGAGAGAAGAGAGAGAGAGAGATAGAGAGAGAGAGAAAGAGAAGCAAAGAAGCCAAGAGGGCAAACAAACTTGAGTCTGTTGTGGTCAATTGAAAGCAACGACAATCTTTCAAAATTTAAACAAAGAGCAATGATCACTTGAGCCTTAAAAATCTCAACCAATCATATAATTTGGCATGTGTAATATCTGCCTTACATGAAGCCAAAAACTGAAATAAGATTGATTTCTTTCTCACATAAGAAAATTCTTTAGTAATCTTCCAAAAAAATAAAAATATATTTTGATAGACATATCTTAGCATTATCTATTTTCCCCTGCTAAGTACCTGTACAAAACCGCTATCTCTCATATCTATCTGATCTCTACTTTAGCCTGATTTCACCTGTTCTCTCACCAACGATGGTTCCTACATTTTAATGACCCAACCAACACAAGTTTGACTATGTTTACACCACACATCACACACACACACACACACACACCCACACAACAGCACACTACACACAACACAACACACACACACCCACCACACACACCCACACACTACACACACACACACACACACATCACACACCATCACAAAAAAACAAAAGAACGCAATTCTAATCAATCATTGAGAATATTGGCACATATAACTCAATCTTCAATCTAACCCAGAGACTCCTAAAATCTAACTTAAATCCTAAGCATAGTGACTACTACCTGTGCATAAAGACCACTACACAAAGGCTTTGTGGAAATATCAGCTATTTTATCTCTCTTTACAAAAACAACATCTACCCCAAGCCTTTCTCCATTGTCTCTCAGAAACAGTCTAATTCAAGTCTTGTGTTGATGTTGACAAATCTAAATAATTTAGTGAGCATAGGTTGTCACAAAATAGGAAAGATACCTATCACTAAAAACATCAAAACTTTAATTTTCTATCCACCAGTAATGGGAACAATAGAAGCTGGCAGCAAATACTCTGACTCTGTTTGGATAAAGCCAGCTGAATTTTAGTTTTTATGTAACCCTTAGAATTAGGCAAGAGCCCAAGAATGTGTGCCATTCCTGAAGTGCTCTTCCTCCTCTCAACAAGGAAACCAGCATAATCTGCATTTACGTACCTCGAATGTCATGAAATCGAAATTGATGACGCCGTTTGGGGACCCATATCTCAGATATGTGTTTCCTCAAGTATATCTAATATAATCCTCCTTTCTAACAACCTCTTTAATTGACTACTCTTGGATTTCTTTGAACCTTGCACACAAATGTCGCAGAGCATAGAATGAAACACGTTTATATTCCAGTGTCACTGAGTTGTTAGATAAAGGAGGGAGCCATTCATCTCCCTCGTACAGTGATGGGCTTCCAGCATCTGTTCCCCTTCAAATGCAGCATCCAATTTCTGCGATATGGGAACAAGTGTCATCATAAGCCTTGCATCCTCCATGACAAATTTTTTCAGTAGCTCTTTCAATACTTATTGTTGGATGAACTCATTACTCCATCAGCCGTTTGCGTCATCATGCTGATACACTCCTAGGAGAAATCCTTATTCTCCATCATCTCATTTCAAATTTCACTCAATTGATAAGATTTAGCACACTCATTACATATACACTTGTATAGAGCACCAAATAAATATCATTACATAAATTTTTGCACTACAAGAAAATGTGGTTCCCCCTTGTTATTGTTATGAAACAATGTCTTGTCCAATGTTTCCTCCTTGTAATTATTTCTACATAACAAATGATGGGAAAATCTTCATCCACCACCAGCTCTTGGAGCTTGCTTTAATCCATAAATGACTTTGTCCAATTGCTACACATGTGGCGGAAAAAACTTGTCACAAAACCAGGTGGCTGCGCTTCGACTTCTCGTTGTAATACTCTTCCTATCAAATAGATGTCAGAAAAGCTACTGACATTCCATATGGAAAGCAAACTTCTTATTCTTTGAACAACACATAGCAATTAATAGTTCTAATAGCCTCTAATTCTAGCTACAGTCGTGTAAATAAACTCCAAGCATAGTCAAGTTCCTTCTTGTGAATTGTAAGGCCTGCACCACGAAGCCGCTGTTCGTTTTGACTATTCTAGTCCTAGGCATTTCTTATTTCTTTCTGATACTCTATTTTATGTATGCAATGACTATACCTGTCATTTTGTGGTCTAGGTTCAGTGCCAAACCTGAGTTGACTTTTGAACTAATTGATTCAAATTTTCATCTTGCGATCTTCATAAAACTCCATATTATGATTAGCAGTCAAACCATTTTATAGTCATGGCCCAGTACTACTAGACAGAAAGAAAAAAAAGACAACAGTGGTATTTTGCAAAAACTACTTCTCTCGTTTCGAAATGCCCCTTTGTTAATTTATTCTTGATATTGTGTATCTGGAAGATGACGAAGATTTGTATTGCTAGTCTTTTTGAAAGTTAAAATATATTTTATGCTTCACTTCTGTAAGGACAAGAAGAATTCAACGCATTCCAGGCATGGTCTCTTCTCTTTTTGACGGATACTATGCGAAGGATCAGTTCACGCCCTTCCCCCATCAATTCAGACAATTGATTACCTCAGGTTCTAGGGATGCTATTCATTATTGTTAAGAGCTCATTTGACCGCCTACGGAACTCCTCTGCAATGTCTTCTTCAGTGGGGTAACCATCAGACCTGGTTCCCTACCTGAAGTGTCTCGTGATTTTTATACCACCGATATATTCTCTGAAGATCGTCTCCCTCATTCAGTAATGGAATAGATAGGAACACTAGAATGGGACCTAGAATAATGCTCTGTAAGCTCATGTGGGAATCACCTAGCCAGCCACTGAGAACAATCAATCAAAAACTATCAATTGTACTAATTATTCATTCACCAAGTTATCCTCTACGTTTAATTATAACCCGAACCTCAATATCTATATTCCTAAACAATAATCCTCATCATTCAAACCTCAATCCAAAACAAGCTTCCAACTTTAATAATCTATAAAAAACATTGATTAAACCATAATATTTACGCAGATATACACTGTCTCATCAAATAAATAACATTGCATAAGAATTAGCCAATGTTCCCAAAATTTGTTCATCAAAGATGACGCGTGTAGGTTTGAGTAACACTACTCTTACAATTTGGGCACAACTAGGATACAAACAACAAGCGAAGGTCAAGAGATAGACTTAGTTGAAGAAGACTGACCATGACATTAGTGGCTCTGGTTCTGCTTGAGGAGCGAAGGTGATATCCCAAAGAAAGATTCTCTGCACTCAGCCCCGGCTCCCGCTACGCGTCCCTGAGTTTGCTATTGACAGTCTTGTTCTGCCGTTACTGCCCCCATTTGGGTGCTGTGCACACATACACGACATTTGCAGTGCGCAAAAGGAACAAAAGGTTAGACAATAATGGCTGTTTCGACCTCTCAGAAGTCGTGAGCTTCAATAGGATGATTATTTCAACTGCGGTGGATCTAACTGTGGTGAGCCTCTTGCTATTCTGCGCAAAAGAAGTAGCAAGACAGGGAGAAGTGAGAGAAAGGGAGAAGGACGAGAGAGAAAAAGGAGAAAGGAAGAGGAGACAGTCAAGAGAGTAATAGAGCACTCACACGAAACTTAGAGCGTGTAGAGGGAGAGTAGACCACTCTCAGATCCGGGCATCGTCCTATGCGGGACCAGTCCACACGTGCAGAAAAGTAACTGCTACTGATATGTCGATGTCTGGTTCCACAATAAGACGGGCCAGAAGTCATGTTGGTTAGGTCGGTGTTTGTCTGGGGTTTTAGCGGATTTTTATGATGAGGTGTGACTCAACTCCCATTCCCTACATAATTAATAGAAGTCGAACGTAATAAAATCAAATTTGCGTCGAGTGCAGGATAGACGGAGGTACGGACGCAGTTGTCGATTGTGTTTCTAAATGAGAGTCTATAAAATTTTACGCCAGCAGAACTTTTTGCCTAATGTATTTTTTTTTAAAAAAAGATGAGATAAACTTCGACCCTGAGTATTAACTTCTACCTTGTTCTTCCGGTCGCTTAATTTTATCTTAATCATGCAATACCAAGCGCTCAGAGTCCCGAATGTTTGGCATCCTATACTAAGAATGCGTCCAACTACGGCAACCAAAATGCTTTCCAGTACCCTAGCGACCAAGTTCACCTGGCGATAATTATATACCTCATCGAACGTCTAACCACCGCAAAATAGAGCTATCTTTATAACACGTCCCATTACCGAGTTGGTTTATGATGCAATAGGATAGGTCCACATAAATCCATGGGTCGGCTTAAACAATTGTTCGCTGAGGGTGCGACTCGGGCAAAAGTGGTACTTCGGTATACCAAATGCTATTTAGGTAAATGAGATTTTGACCTGATCTCTCGGTCGTTAATAGCGCACTTGACCCGCGATTCTGAACAAAACTACATACGAACGCCTTCGTCCGTAGCACATATAACTAAGCGGATGTTTAGTCGGACACTTCCGAAGTATAAAATTCACCTCATGTCACTGAGAGTCTAGTAGCATGTGGTCAGAGAATTTAAGGAGAAGATGACGTTATTAGAATAAGAGTCCATGTCCAAATAGTGGTAGTAGGGTTGCCGCAATACATAATCTGTCATACTCACCGTAGGTTGAAATATAGATCAAGTAATCAACAAATACTCCGAAAAATCATCTCCCAAACAAAATTAGGAGAATTATAATAAAGATGCATCATTAATTGCGAAACAAAACGTTATGATACTTTCAAACAAAGAATGTTTACCTCTCGACTACTAAACCACCTAATGGTAATAGTGATAGATTATGAATAACCATTACTTACTCTCCACTATCCGAGATTCCCTTGCACCATCCACAGATGCTTATTCGACCCTAGTTTATGAGTTATAACACAAGCTGAGTTGATTGACACACTTAATTAGAAAGTAAAAATAAACTATATCAAAGTATTATGCAAAACAATCAAACTGTGCTTGAATACTACATATATGCTCAAGCATACTTACCACAGAATTATATGTATATCCATATGTTTACCTTTACCTCTCTGTGACTGATCTCAAAAGATTACTGTTGGCCAACGAACGCCACACTTTCTAGATAACATAATAATAGGCGTATAGTCCCATCGACATGCTACTCTATATCAAACAATTTATAGTGTTACTCTTAGACGCAAAAAAATGTCTTCTTACCTACCTCTTTAAATGTATAATGTAACCAACGAGATTTGGAGTCCGTGTGTAACGTCTAGGGTCGTATCTCTGAATACAACGTGGACCGCAATGTTCAAATCCACTAATTGTGATCGCACAAGGTCATTGAAATTAATAAGACGTAGTGCAAAAGGAGTGCTCCTTTTCCCTCACTAGAACAAACTAAAGTCGACATATTGTCTTGAACAAATTGTACGGGCGCCCGGTAACTAGAAACAAACGTGTAAATCAGAATCCACTAAACTAATTAAAGAAAAAGAACGGTTCTGAGCTAGTAAGTTATCCCCGAACCCTACTCCCCTGGCAGTGCCATGCTTATTGTTGAAGATAGAATGTGTGGCTGAGCTTACCCCACCATTTTAGTTCTTGACTGGACCTTTGGTTTTGCTTCGAAACATGAAGGTAACCCTATAATTAATTGAATAATACTCATGAACATCCTTCTCTGCCCGAGTTTATCTAAGTGTGTGGTAGCTTCCCTAATTTGTACATGCAGAGCGATTACGTCGTCCGTGGAATTGTAGCTGAATTATAACTTAGACTTTGAAACACCAATGAGCGCCTTTACTTAAGGAAGTCCGCGCAACAATCTGTTCTACCGCTACTTCCCCGCGTGGACCAATTTTCATTGCTTTCTTTTAATTCTGAGAATGAAACAAATCCGTCAAAAACCTCGAACCACCATGAAATGTCAGAATACAGAGGACTAATCGGGAATAACATAACAGCCAATATCGTAATCTCATCCCTTTAAATATCATTATGCATTAAAAGTTGGAGACAAGCCGAGATGCATCCCACAAGATTCTAAACAAAGCAGCCAAAAGAATAAGTGGGTACAGTTGACATTGGGGAAAATTAAATCAATACGAGTCATAATCATGGGACTGAGGGTGTTCAACTAGTAAACGGCGCTAGAAGATTATTAACAATCACTCAAACATTAAAAAGCCAAAAAAAGAAATAAAAGAAGGTAAAGTAATTCTACAACTCGAAACACACTTCTCTAGGTGACCACACCCCAAGTGACTTTCAAACTTCATAAGTCCATAAGCCTATGCTTTCCTCTGGTTCAAATCTGGGCCAGAAAAGTATACCACTATTGTACTAGAACAAAAAAGATAAAAGAACAGAAGAACAAGAATCAATAAGGTAAATTGTCACCGACTACCATGATAATATTCACCCCGCCACCAAAGACCCTCACGACATAGCTAACACATATTTACAATTAATCGCATCTGCTTAAGGCGCTGTGCGTTGCGTTTAAACAGAATTCCGATGCACTTAAGGATCTGAGGTGTCTAGGTTTAACCGTGCGGATAACGAACAATCCTCCGTGTTGTTTTGAATTGACGTCGGTTCCCCCAAAATTTAATCAAAACTGTGCGCTTATTAACAACATTCGATACATACTAATAGCCTATGTTGGTTACCGTTAAATAGAGAAATAAATGAGTTTTAGTGTCGCTTAGGTTAAAAGCGCACTCTAAGAGGATTATCTACTTTACAAATGTAATATAAGTTATCCATCTCTATAGAGTAATTCTACTTAGTCTTAAACATAACTAAAGTGAGAAAATGTGTCAAGAGTAGTTGCTAAGTCGATTAAGCCATCAAGAAAGATGAACTCTGTCTAAACAACAGAATTAAGGAAGTCGGAAAATTAACAAGGTAATAATGACCACATGCTTGATATTGAGTCGGTATCTTTCTCCAGCAAATAAACCATCGAAACTTGGTGCGGAGTCGGATAGTTGCTGTCCATATGAATAATTACATAATGACAACTCTCTTGCAGGAAATTAATTCACCAAAAATACAGAACTCCCGGTCAACCCCTCATAACGCGTTGTTAGAACAGAATCTATTAGTGATTTAGGAGTGCTTCCACAATGCACGAGTTGCTCTTGTTTCCCTGTCTTGAATGAACGGATTGGTTGTCGCATGTGTACAAATATTAGACAACAAAATATATATGCATTCATATTTCTATGTGGGTACATACTCATGATTATAGCTTACTAAAAAATAATTATGTGATAGTTGTTAGAGGTGTCCTGCTCGCGTATTAGACATGTCCACGGCCGGCCCGACACCACTCAGCGAGGATCTTGAGATCCCCTGTTACACCACTTCCCCTTCACGAGACTAAGCCTCCGATATGTCACGTGGCTCAACATCCCCCTCTTTCACTCATTTACAATGTACTAGTCCACCAACTATTACTGACCACCACTTTTGGCTTTCCCGTACAAAAAATAAATAAATTAGGTGATCTCCACAACAATGCGGCCACTCAACAACAGGAACTCCGTCACCCACCGTCCACGACGAAACCACCAGCAAGTACCCCCACCACATCCTCACCCCATGTCCCCCACCCCTCACACCAACTAGCCCCCCAACTCGAGCCCATTATTTTGAAGACTTTTTTGCCAATATAAAACGCATTGAATCATCCATACTTTGAGACAACATGCCAAACAATCGTCCCAAGAGCTAAATTCCTCTAACCATACATCCATGCCAACAATCTCCTACACCGACCCTAACACAAAGCGAGTGAGAGAGCGAGAGAGCGGCAGCACTCACCACAACAAACCACTATGTACCCACCTAAAATCCCACACCGACATGGATCAATACACACAATACAGCTCAAGTTGCAAAACCAAAGAATTAAACCAACCACAAGAGAAAAAGAACACCAACACTACCATCAAACACAACCAGCGACACTAACAAAACTCAGCCAAACCCGCGACACCTAACACGTCATCAATCTGCATTAAACTTTATCCTATTATCCTCAACCTGTAATGTGAGGCACATAGAACATCTCATCTATGGAACGGAGCCATTCTATTTTATGCCTCTTGCAGCCCGGACCTATGCTTCTCTGACTGTAAATCCGAGCCAGGCACCGAGCATTGTATATCATCAGGAACCATTTTTACCTTGAAATTATCTTCTCATCATTCTCGTCAACTACTCATTACGAGATCAATTAAAATTCAGTAAAATAAAGTTTATAGGTAAGTTAAAAATAATGCAATCTATAAGAAATCCCACCTAACCTATACTATGGAATTAGAAGGAGCGTAAATTATAAAGAGAGAGGTGAAGGAAAAATAGTCATTCAGCTCAATTAAAGAAATAAGTTTTGATATGAGAAAGAAGTTTAACGAGAAGATTTTATGGGATAAAGAGATTGTACTTCAGACAATTTGAATAAAAAAAGAGCAAGAAAAGCGAAAATACAATTTGTTTCTTATTACCATAATTATCTCGCGTGCTAGCATACCATAGAGGTATAAGTACACGTCATTGGGATTAGACATATATTTTTGAGGTTGAACACAACAAATTTGGAAAGGAAGACTGCGTACGAGACCTGATACGCGAATGAACCTCTTCAGTTCCCTAGCGATAATGTTAGTTCGATTTTAGTAGAGACTGTATATATATTGCCTCTCATTGACTTTTTGTGCGATAACACATCACATCAAGTGTTCAGCGAATTTTGTCCATTTGATGGAAGTCTCCCAGATTGTTTGCATATACTTGTCCACTTTATATTAAAGAGATTTAAGCGGCTTAAAAGATTTGATCAATTTTCCCACATTTATTATTGCCCATTAATTCAAATAATTGTTGTATAAGCATCACCACAAACTGCGTACGTTTCTCCCCTCATTACTTTACTTATCATACGCCGATTTGAATGGAACTTATTACGTCCTCCGCCTCTACATTCTGTCAATCACCGTATGATTTTGACAAGACGGAGAACTGAATACGGCATAAAAAAATAAAGTCTCGAGAAATTCAATTGATCGGACCTCATCTTCATGACTCTCCGAATATGCGCCATGACGCGCGGCATAAGGATTCTGATCTGAAATTGACAGATGTCTCGGATATCATTTCGGCGTAGCGTGGCTGATTGTACACTTTTTCATTTTCTTTTTCTACCTTTAGAGTCATCTTATGTCTATTAATGTGTATCGTTTTAGGATTATCTAAAGCTGAATATTGTATTTTGCCATGAACAAATATATTCTTTCTGCGGATTTTTCTGAGAATATAGTAGCATCTTCACTTTCTTCACCCACCTGTGATTATTTCTTATCGAAATATATATATTTCTCATCGAAGGTATCGTTCTTCTAATTTTCCACATTGCTATTAGCTCTTCTATGATCTTTTTACACTCAATATTTTACCAATAATATCTATACACAAAATTATAAACTACATAATTAATAATATTACGTAAGTGTAGAAAATTACCTTTCTATAAAAAAGCGCGAAACAAAATATGATGACGTATTAAGGCACACGGCAGGATTTAACCGTTCAATAGTTAGTCTCCTTTCTTTTATGAATCCTGATTATACACATATTCTCTTTCGCAAAATTGAGACGGAGGTAGTTTATCGATAGTAGTGTTTCATCTACTCTCGAATATTCCGTTGTATTCAAGCACTCAGATTACGAAACTTATCTTTGCGGCATGTTAAAGGTAGAGAATAATATCGAACACGGGTAATACTACCAACCGCAGTTCACGTTTGGGCATGCTTCTTGTATTAATAGACTTGTCTCTAAGGATCACAGTAAATGATCTCTTTAATGTAATAAAGGTCACCGTAATATAACTCTTCATGTGATATTTATGTTCAATATTTGTACCGCTCAAAGGGAGATATTACTTATATATATGAGCTATATATATCTGCTGCCTCGATAAGTGTATAGTACGCTACTACTCGTCTGGCGTTTGTATACGCTCTCCAGTATGTTTTTCTTTTTATGATAGTCTTGTTTATCACTACATCCGCTCGAATGCATCTATGTTCTCATGGCAGTGTCTCTATCCAGTGGAGCCGCGGGTTATATGATTTCACCTCTGCTTCTTTGTGTCCGTGCAGTTTATCGTTCGAGATAGGATCTATCATTCTACTTTTGATGCAATACTTCATTATAATCTAACTATCCTACTAAAAAAACAATTGAGCCAACGATGTCACCAATTTCTAACGTTAATCGGAGTCTAGATCAACCTGACATTACATTCAGCCTAAGCTTTACACCATCTAACCTCTCGCTTTTGCTCACCTCTTACCGCACACCTCTCTTAGCACTAAAAACACCAAAATACACGAGTTCTCACCACTTCTTGTTTTGTTAACTCCAACGCCACTCCCTACGACGCAATACAACCGCCTTAAACTCTGAAGTCACCACCCAACACCTTTCCATTTGCATCCTTTTTACATGTTCGCCATTTAATTAAACTACTTACGAGTTTCAGTTAAGGCTAATAAACCTGTAGAAGCAACACCCCTACCTTTCAATCGTTGCATGTAACAACCCTACCGCTAGGATTCAACTCTTTCTCACTTCTCGTTCTCTTATCCTCAACTCCACTCTTCTTATTTCCGTTCATTCCCTTACTACTTTCATCTTCCCTCTTCATATACTAACACAGTGCTTATTTTGTTGTCCTCTAGCGGATCGATCAAGCACTTGATTCCGTCCCCATACACTACACATGCCTCTTGCTTTTGACTCTCGTCTTAGCGCGCAATCCCCCCACCCCCTCCGGAACGGCCGTTTTCATTATATCTCCATTATAGTTCTAACGACTTTGTTCTGTTCTACTCTGCCCACGCGATACGCCTTGGGCTACGCGATGCACTGTTGCTCGCCCCTCCCTTCTATACTATATCACTGAACAACTCAACACAGATTTCATTTGTTATTAGTGAACAAATCTCACTATGTACAAACCAAATAGGAATTAATTTAAGGTGTCTATACATTTTACAATATGTGTCTAGTAATTATAACTAAAAGTAGGTACATACATATAACGTCTCTAATATCATGGGTCTGTAGGCAACAACTTAGTACTTTCATAATAAACATAAAGCTGTTATCGGAGTTTTCATAAACTACTGTCAGACGGCTTGTGGACACTCAACCCTACGCTCGACTGACCCTGCACAGTACCACCCATCACCCACAGGCGCGACGATTCCACCCTCAAACACCAGCCTATCACTTGCATAAAACTATTAGATGAGACTAGACTCTCACACCAGAGAATGTGAAATGAACTATAATAATAGATAGTATAAGAATAACGATAAGAGTATATAAAATATCTTGTTGAACTGTACCGAAATAATCGTCTGAAAAATTTGCTCGGTCTCAACCATACTCTTAGAATAAGAGTATTTTGTAGTTTTCTATCACTAATTAGAGTTTTAATGTGTTGTCACTAATTGAATTCCATTATTACAGGTATATATGTCACGACTATATTAGATATTAAGTGGTATATAATTTATTTATTATGTGAGACCTACATATATATCTATTATATTAATATAAGTAAGTTAATTGGAGAGAGGTAAGATGGTATGTCCCTCACTAATCTTATCATAATAAGTCTTTTATAACCCTTAAGTGAATACTTATTATTGAAAATGATATATATATGATTGTTTTGTGTCACGACGTTATTGTAATATATATTGTTCTAACATAAAGGAATCCACAACAAACTTTTATTGCTCGATAACCCATTACATGTGTCTAATATGTAAATTAAGTGAAATAATATTACATGAGTAAGATGTCAAGACCCTGAATGTATGCTTCTAGGCGTCACATTAAGTGTTAATATGACTGATACGAACTAAATAAGATCGAATCAGTCAACATTACTTATCCAATATGTACTGGAAATAGTCGATTTTGTATTTGTTCGAGTAATATTTCGAAGTTACATAATCCATTTAATTAAGTTAACCTATAAAGGGTTCTGAGAGTTTGACAAGCTAATAATCTCATGAAATTAGACAATCTTAAGAACGTGCATCCAATAGAAATCGCGTTGTTGATATAATTACATATATACATTTAACTACGAGTATAAATAGTTTACTGTAATTTTGGATAGGCATGACATCATCTAATTGCAGAGTGTATGGTATTTAATAATGAATAGGTGTCACAACAATTATGCATATACAATTTAGGAGTCGAAATGCATCTTTTCGGATTTAGGATATTTGTAACAATAACCAATGATCCCCAAGAATCCTCACTAGCGTCTGGTTCTACTTTTGTTAGTTTGATACGCAGTTGCACCGTATAGTGAGATGGTTACACCATTTTTGCATTTAACAATTTAGGGGCAAAACCATAATCTGTTGTCGCGATGACCCAGTGGCTGTGCACACATGACGTGTGAGCGTTAACACCCTGCATGTGGGATATAGGCACTGGCGGTGCTGACATGGGCTTTGTATGTTGGATGCGTCCTTATGACTCGGGACAATGCACATACGTCGCCAACCGCAACTTCCGTGCGGGGTGTTCTGTGGCTGCGAATGTCGGCCCCACGTCAAGACCACCACAACCATACATGCGCATCCATGCCTCGACTGAGTAGCTCCGCGCCCCCAGCGGGGTAGCCCGGTTACCAATTTTGCGACTTCACTGGGATAATCACCATTAGTGAGTGGACCGACTTGAAGTCTCGTAAATTCCGATCGAGGTTCACGATTATTGGAGGTTTTGCTGCCACTATCGCCTATGTAGGGCCCCCACTCACGCCCAAATCTCCAACGGGTCATTGCCACTGGATCCTTCTGGTCTCAATTGCCCACGTCACACTGGGCATCATGACTCTTATGGCTCGAGAAAGCCCCTCTAGGGGGAACTACCTTCGTTGGCATGGGTTCGTTGCGTTACAAGGTATTCACGCATGGGCGTCAGTAGGGCGCCTAAAGCCCTATCCCACCCATGCCGGTGTGGTCGCACTCTGGTGTACTAACTAGTGAGTGCGTGGCTTATGTGCGATTGGTGGTGCCTGATGTGGCATGCTGTACCGTCATAATGTGGTGTAACTCGAGTCGCGTTATGGTCTAATTCAACTTACCGTGTGAAAGTGGTGAAATATTGAGGCACATCCAACCTACTCTTAGGCGTTAGGGTTACCACTTCTTGGATGATGTTGAACTCTGTAATTCCTCGTGAGAAGGATGACCTAGTTGAACTATTGTGCGATTGCGAATATATAGGGTTTTTGAGTTTTGTCACCATAATCAATTGGTGTGCTGTTTCACTGTATAGATCGTGGCCCTTTGCTATTGTATATTAGTTTATCTTGTCATATTATTATACACAGCATAGTGTCAATAGATGAAGTCTCTCACTAGTGTCAAATCAATTTCATCTCAACCATCGATATTATTGCATAAGTTGAAACCCTGATTAAGATACACATATGACTCTTAATTAATCCACGATTAGCGAGGCATCTTTGTACTCTCTAAATTTGTGTTCTTTGAACCCGGGGTTACTGTTACAAAGCCCACGTAGTAGAGAATAAGGAAGGCCCAGGACTTTCTCGACCATTGGAGTCTTAGCATCTCCTCTCGTTACCTGTTAGCGTAGGGTTATAGAGACACATACCACTTTGTTGTACCACCTTTACGACCCGTTGATCCAATGTTTAGCCCACAGATGACTGTTACTGAAAGTTACTATACATAGATTAATTCGTGACTGTCTCTAATCTTTGAAAATCCAAGACTCACAGTACGGATTGGATACCCTATAACACTCAAAAGTTTTTAGTTTTCACTTCACAGGGAAATTTCCATGTTCTTCACACTCTGATCCAGTGACTTCCTATAGTACCGTTATATGATTAATCACGTGAGTCGCACGCAAATCCACTATGAACCCTATGAACACACCTATATCATATCTATGTTGACTATTCACACTCGAAAATAGCCAGCATTCGAAGAATGCCAACATTCATATCCAATAAAGTGGAAAAAGTAAGAAAGCGACTATAATACATTTTAAAAGAAGGCGTACCATAACAAGACAGAAATCACACATTACACACAAATGATCTAATTCAAGAACTAACGAAACTAATTGGGCACCTTGCAATGTACGATGACACATTCCATAGTCTGTAGGCAACGTATGTACCCACTGATTTCACATGAGACTTCAGTACATGGCATTCAATTGCTCCACCCCATAATATTGCATATACCCAGATTATAGTTTCATAACATTATGGAATGAATATCTACCAATATGGGGAGAGTCGTCCCACTTTCCATAAAATTTCTTACAGTGTCTATAGATTTCAAACTTTTTTTTAAGTTTCAATCACGTGATGATGTTGTGAAGTCGTTCTTTTACACGCGAATACTCCCCTATTCCTCGCTCACTTCATTGAATAGTTGAGCCCCTTAAAAGGCTCATCAATCTACAATAACCTATAGATCTACACGTATCCCACTTCTCCACCTCTATCTGTCAAAAACACCTCTACCCCTATTTGTACAGCTTGAACACGCAAATCACTAATATCGTGTCTTTAGTCCCACAAAATCACACAATTTGAGCATAACAAAAGTTGATCCATAGAGCGAACATCTTGTTTTTCGACTTAAGACATTTTGCATCGAATTTAAGTCTACTAGGGACAAATGAGCTCTTGAACAGCTATAGTATAATCAAAAGAGTTGACCTCGGCATGAAGTTCTATATACTAATCGACTAGGACATTATGGACCAATATGACTGTATGAGAGTTTTGAATTGGGGACGATCTCTATAATTACGATAATGGAGCCAACTCTATACCCTACCTAATTTTGTGATCATCCTTTAACAGACACATTATAACCTAGCCACTTTTCTTGGAAACTTATTTAGGACATTTTCAAATAGTTTAGAACATTTCACACTAAAATCATTATGTGAAATCTTCAATCAAATACTGCCATAAGGAGCATTTCCTCTGCGTCTTCCCTCACACCCTTTCTCTTCCAACGCTGGCCAGGGTCAATAAACGAGCGCAGCAACGTCACGCCGCAAGACATAACCACAGCAAGTTTCGCAAACGTCCAATACTCTTGATGAGTACCTCCCATCCCAGACTCTCTGACCCACACTACCAACCCTCACGCACCCCGTGTCACCCGATAAATTTTTAAAGCACACACCCATGGACGAGCTCTCCGAAACGCGGCGACACTCGATCGACTCCGCCCCACCTATCTCGAGCTTTGTCCATAGTCATTTCCCCTTCTTTGAACCAACCTAACTCTATAGTCCAGACAAAGTGGATCCCCATTCTTCGAGCCCTGACCCGAAAAGGAAAATCTACCTACCTGTCTCCGGCCAGACGCGATCCCATTCACTCTCATCCACCACAACAGCATACTCCCTCCAGCGCAAGATACCGAAACTACGAGCGCGAAGGTAAACCACATTGAGCTTCCAGACCCTCAAAACCACCTACACACCTACTACCCACGTATCACCCACGATCCTTGGACAAACCATACCACTTAAAGCCAAAAACGCGACACACCCAAAAAAACCCTTAACAACACGAACCCAATCAGAACCACCCACTACAAACGACGCACACCAAGAGGATCGACAAACCCTATAGACATTCACCTATATCTGACTGGTGGATGAGATGGAGTAAGGTTGCTGCCACCCTAGTCTCCGCTCTCTGCAAGAAAGAGATTGGTCAGAACACCTTCAATCGTGCCTGGTCGCTCTGCTTAGAGCCAGAATATAAGTAGTTGATCGTCCCAAGTATCGAGGCGGCGACATCATAACCACTATTGTACATCAGATAGGTTCTAAGGCTGGACATGGTGACGAGTGTGGATAGATCGGATGTAGAGGTAGGTGATATGCTACATCTCTACGTCAGAATGTTGTGCAACTAATGTGAGCCAAGGTTCTCAAGCGTCTTAGCTGGTTAAGTGGGGGCCAGTTCCTGATTGGAAGAAGGAGTCCCTTTTCCCTAGATGTGGAGAGGATGAGTAAGATCATTTCTTTTTTCTCCAGTTCGGAGATTTATGTCGTCATGTGATAGATTGTGTCTAGAGATTAAGATATTTCTGCGAGACTAGCGCGTAACGAGTAGAGAAAAATGATGGTAGGATTGAAGATTAAAAGTGTCCTTGATAATGGTTATTAATAAAAACCTTTAGATTTATATCATTATCTCTCTAGAGCTCAAATCGCACAATTAGTAATTTGTGCTTGTCTAATCTATTAATGGTAATTTCGAAATTGGTCTAGCAACCATTCACATCTTTTAATATGGAATTTGATTCCGCCAAATTTAGACTAAACTTTGGCGCTTCTCGAATAAAGTCGTAGACGGTCTTCTCCACAATATAATAGTCTGCCCTCCGATGTCCCTTCATAACATCAAGACCAAAATCCCTTTGGCTAATCTTACCTATTTCTTAGTAGTCCAGAATTTATAACATTCGCCAACACTTATTCAAACATCAGCTGTATTCTTTCTCTTTTCAATTCAACCCAAATTAGCTGAGCCCAACCCTGGTGGTAGTCCTCTACATCAACCCCAAGAGTGCCTGTCACAACAACAGACACCCCATGTCGGACCACACAACACAAAACCAGCAACAAACGCCAACAAAGCAACAACAAAACGCAGCACAACACACAACAACAACCATCTACAGCGACACAACAAGCACACACAAACACAACGAAAGCGTAAACACAAACAATCCACAAACAGACATCTTCACATCCACACCAACTTCCCTACATAACTACGAGCAACCTCAAATCAACACACAACAAACAGTTCAAACAGACACCCCACACACTTCAATTCAAAAAGATCCAAACACAAGCACTACCCATCATCACACAACAACGATACACACATCTGACACACCGTCAACACACCCCGTGACACAGTCACAACCTACCTCCACACGTCAGCACCAATCAATATATCCGAGCCACCTTAAATCCGAAGAACCCTCGGAACCACTCACAGCCTCCATTGAACGAAAAGCCCTCACACCGGACGAGTGATGTCGTGGCCCCAAATCGCGCAAATCTTTAAGAACTAGCGACCGGTCTCGTCATATTTATCTAGACCAGAGGAAACATACTTAGATCACCATCTTCTCGAAGGCCGGATCGCTCCCAAATGGGAGACTCCTTTAGCGACCGATTTATTAAACGTTCAGATGCGTCCAGGTCTCTCCCATGATTCTCTTGTTGTCGAGTCTTTCTTCACATGCTCAGTCTGGCTAAAAGACACATATTATATCGCTCTGGAGTGTAGCACCGGACACTACGACATACGAAACCTCTACTGTGAAACTCTCGACACAAAAACTATTAGTCGACTAGGCAGCAAACCTTCATCCAGCATACGCTCTGCCCAAAATTAAACAAACTACCCTGCTAGGTACACACCGAAATTTAATTAGGCCTCTGGTGCTTTCTTCTTGGCAACCTAATGCCTAATATACATATTCGCGAATCACGTTAAGGAGGTTCTTCTTGCATCGATCAACTCTTTCCGTTAGAACTATCACCTCTTTAGCAATTCTTCATGTCCTCCTCAAGAAGCATGGGTCGCTGAATTAGCAATCGATTATTCGGTCGCTAATTGTATTTCCCTGCCCAAAGCTAAAATGTGTACACTCGGAGTTCTGCATCTGCATGCTACTATCGACCGCAGCATCTCAAAGTTCAGTCCCGCTAAAATTATAGAGGCAGTAATACACCACGAGTCTTTTTTTTATTACCCTGATTGTCAAACCGTTGCGCGTTTTTACATCCCTTTTTTATTTCCCTGTTACACAAATTGTTACCAAATCTGAACCCAATAAAGGTCCAATAAAAGCCAATAAACACGATCACCACTAAATGACTTATCACCTTAAAAAATATACACATAGCTTCATTACCGTTTTTTAATATTCCATATTCAACCTATATTGCCCCAGCCTCGATCAAGCATGGGCTCACCCACTAAACCAACCATCAACACCCAAATAATTAAGCCCTTACAGCTCGACCACACCCAATAACAACCGAACAGCAATGTGAATCTTGTCGAAAGTGGATTACTTTCTCATACAAAACTCTTACACAAGTGACATAAATGTCAACAGATATCTATATCAAATGTACTGAATGGGACTTGAAGATTAACAGATCCTTACATACTGCTATACCTTCTCTAAAACAGAGTTTATTACAATACATTAGTCATTCCTGTCCAGTACTCACGATTCCTAACGAACAGTCTTAGCATCGCAGAACAAAGCGTAAGCCATGGCAACACTGTACACCTTAGTTGTACCATTACACAAAGACTACTACGTATAGCACTTCGAGTAGATGAGCTGCATCTGCAAGGTCAAAGGGAGGCGGCTCGCGAACTCCTTAGTATAAGAGAACTCCATTGCATCACTCCATGCTATTGTTACTATCCTACACAAACACATACATTGCACATTGCCATCCGCCACCCCACTCTTTTAACAACGCCATCGTGGCTGCTTATCTCTCTCCGGTTAAGGCCAATCTGTACACTGTGTATGGACCCTACAACATGCCTCGTTCGGCGACTCTCTACGTCGTCCTCCCTATACGATGGCTGTTGTTGCTACCAGCGCAACAGTCCACATCACTAGCACCTCCTTGGTCAGTGATTACGTCGATTGTCTCTTCTCTTCGGCGTCACCTAGAACTACTGCTCTCGGCGTGCACACAATCTGTTTTGGTTTTGGACTTTACTCCCCCACGCGATGCATAACTCTCGCGTCTATCAGGCTCCTGAGCCTCACACTTATAGCCTCCGCAACCATTCCTGTGAGTCTATGTGTAGAAAGTTCTGTCTCCCGGGCGCAACCACCGGAAATATTGTGACGAACAACGGGTCTACGACATCTCTTCTACGGGTTTTGGGCGCATGTCGACGCGAGCTTATTCTACCTACCTACACAAGCAGCGAGAAAATGCTTCCGCCTATTATATCTCACATTCTGCACTTGGGCTCTTGATCTACAACCTTATGTCAATCCTCGTCACACAGACACTATCTCTGAAACCCGAGCATACCACATCCCTCGGGTTTGCACGGGGAATATCACTCACACACAACCACCCGTCGATCCAAATAGTACCAGCTATTACCCCAGGAGTGTTCACCCAGGTTTCTGAATCTTCTCCCGCGCAGAATTCTACAACGCTACTGCGATTCGGGTTTTGGCAACACTTTTTCTTACATGCTCACATCCAGAAGTTCCCACAGACACACTAGACGCTTGCAGGCGTCTTAGAATTCTGCTACCGACCACTAGAAATATCGAACGTCAAGCATCATTCCGAATGAGATACTATGCATATCCAAAGCTTACCAATCTGGAGCGCGCACGGGACCACGGCTATAGGTTTAAAAACTAACGCGTTGTTTTGACATATTCTTGCAAATTATAGATGTTAGAATTGTGAAAAACAAGTGGTCACCAGCCGCAAAAAAAGGCAAACTCAGTAAAAACAAGGTGCAGGACTGTCTCCTATAGAAGATGTCTCTCCTGACCAACAACTGAATACTTGACTTTCGCTCCTCCAGACTCAATCAAAGTGAGGTCTTTCTAGATAGAACACCCAAACTGTGTCTACCCAAATGAGTAAGCCTGATCAATAAACAATAAACACGCTTTCCAGTGATCGATTTGATTCTAGAAAGACGCTAGCTGAACTCGTAAAAAAGCTCGAAATACGTGAAAGGTCAATGCTCGGAATCATGAGGCAACAGGGTCAAATAAGAGGCAAAAAGTAAATTTCTATTTGTTATTTATTTCTGATTTTTAGAATATTTCTATTTAGTTTTAGGATTTTTTTAAATTAACTGTAATTTGACATTTCTTCTCATTTTTCTGAGTCACCATATTTTGATTATTTTTCCGATTTTTCTATTATGAATTTTACAATTATTTTACAAAAATCAAAATACCAAAAAATACATAAAAATCAGAAAATACTTCAAAAATACCGAAAAAAACATCGAATTGTTCTAGAACCCTACACCTATTTCTTGCAAAAGGGGGTGTCTAGGTTATGCTCAACCGAGAAAGATCAAGAAGAATGGATTTTAAAGAGGTAGGAAATGGCAGTATAGACTGAGAACGCCGTTACTATCTTCACGAACCTCCGCGTTAAACGCTCTAGATATATAACGCTCTGGCGTATATACCGCTCGTTTTGAGAGCGTATATATCGCTCGTTTTTGGCTTTTCGTGGCCTTATAAAGATACCCTTTTGCCTCATTTCGAGAAGGACACCATTACGAGAACATATCACACACTACAGAGAGACACACGTTACGAGGATACGACATACATCGCTTAAGCTTCACATGCCTCCGCTTTGCTCAATTCACTCGGCTTGCCACTAAAAACACACAAAATACGAGTTCTATCACTTTTTGTGATTGAATCAAATCGACGATGCGAAAATCAAAGTATAACTCTGAGGTTACTCACCCAAACCTTCATCGCAGATCCTTTTAATTTGGAGTCAATTAATAACTATCGAGTTCATGTTAAACTAATACAAAGTGTTTAAACACCTGATCTCTTTCGAGATTGGTGTGCTATTTAATATTCACGTAGAAGATGAATCTTCTTCACTTTCGTTTATCAATGTCATTTCATTTTCGTCATTCTTTATTATTATCTTCCAATACTAACATGTTTTTTGATGTTCGTCTAGACCGGGATGTCGAGAATCTCGAAGCACTTTTTCCTACGTCATAAATACTATCCATAGCTTCTTGTTACTTGTTTAGCGGAATTATCCCGAATGCCGATAAGGCGGTTTTCATTATTTTCCATTATTATATCTGAACGACTTTGCTTTGTTTCATGTCAATATTGTCTTGACAGCGACAAGGTAAGGATCGACGATCTTGAAGTACTTTTATATATACTATGATGGGTATATGGATTGTTTGCATTGATTATAACTATATATGATTAAGTAACACGACAAAAGTCGAATTTTTCTGGAGCTATATATATATATATTTAACTATATATATATATATATATCTGGTGGATATTATAATATGTAAAATATGTTTGGTCACGCTTTTATATTGTTTAAATAAGAACCATGAATTTAAAAAGGGTCGAACCACATTAAAAGTCCAAGTATTTATTTGATGGACAAGCCGGTCTGTCTAATGTCTTTCTTTTGTGTAGATAGACAAACAAGCAAAAAGTGAAGTCTTTCTTTCTAAATTCCAGTCTTTAGTAAGTCCATTCTGTTGACCTAATAGTAAGTCCACACTTAGTTACACCTTTACGGAAGGCTCGTGCGCTATAATGGCTGAAAATTTGTTACCAAAAGATATCTTGTGGTCATCCTAATGATCGCTATTGAAATATGGGGAATACAATGAGCCGAGTAGATAGCCGCTACATGCGGTGGATTGGGTCCAAGATTCAATCCTCCTACCATGTCCCCGACCCACATGACGACAGTGGTCAATACTGTGATATTCGGACCGTGTCACGGGGCTTTGTATAAGGCAGCCATCGTTTTCGGTCTAGCGGGTGTCCCTGACTTACCTATAGGCACGTGTTGTGATCCCATTACTCGAAACCTCCCCACAACGCACTCACGTGCGGTTCTGTGGATCAAAAGCCCACACACAACATCAGCGATCTACCGATGTAGGCAGCCCCCGCGTTAAGGAGTTAGGTCTACGCGGTCTACTAATGTCATTAATCAATTTACATGCAAATTTCACAAAAAGTTCAATTTTCTAAAAATTCCATAACAAATAACGCGAGTGTTAAAAATTGAACGTTGGCCTTCTAAATACTACCTGTGGCTTTGCAACAAAGGGTAAGCTTAAGAATTGAGAACGATTCGCATTAGTCCACTATTTAAGAGCGTCGCACATCACGAACGAATCCTTATCGATCTCCACGAACCAAGGAACTCGATGAGTGCATGAATGATATACAAGTGTGCTTTGAAATGTGTTGATTGGTTTAAGAGTGCAACAAAAAATGCTTTGTGAATTGATGCATGATTGTATGAAGAGGAGACTTTTGATGTTTCTTTAGAGAGGAAGATTGACGATATGACAGGGGAGAGACAACATCATTGGTTCTAGTCGTAGCAAGGGTATTCACGATTCAAGTGTGTGTCCCTATTAATGTCCAAAGAGTCGTAATGATTACCCGGGCCAATGTGACTTTTCATATTGCATGTCGTACAAAAAAGGAAAGCATTGGTGCGAAAAACTCAGCTTTCACAAATATTGCCCGAAACAACGCCCTCAACTAAAGCTTGTTCGCGTAATAACTTGCTCCCAGTCCTCCTTCCCTTTGGCTTTGTGCCCTAAATATGTGGCTACATATTTGGCCCGGTTTATTATGTTATAATTGATTTTCCCGCTTAGAAGTTGTAACTCATGCGTATGAAAGCTTAAAGAGGCTAGACCTTAGATTGTCTTGGGAGCAAGCTAGGACTAACACGTCTCCCCAACACTCTTTCGGGTCGTGAAGCGAATGCTTCTGAAGCCTTTTGAAATGAGCCGTTACACTAAGGTGGCCTACATCCATTTTGCGTTCATAAATTGTAGAAACCTATATTTTCTAATAGTCCAATATTCATTATGGAAAATATGAAGTTAAAATTCCCTTGTTAAAAAGAAGTGCCATTATTAAAAAATTCGATGATAGTTTGGTCAACTGCTGCTTTTTTCAATGTTACACTTTTAACATCAATTTATCAATCTCGAAAATATTTATCAAATTCCTTATTAGATCTGCTAAAATTCTCCCAAGAACCCAGAAAAATCATGTCATAGAGTTTTTCTCAGACTATAATCCCCTTCATATCTCAGACACATTAGTAAATTTTGACACGTAGCTAGAGGAACACAACAAATCAAATTCTCTTGTGAGACAGAGCGTCTAAAATAAGTTAAATTATTTGTCAAATTAAGAAGGCAGATCTCGTTTTTCAAGGGTGCTTCATGGTGAGGAAAATGTGACTCCGCATTTTTTTGGGGGTTTCAAGCCTGTGTATAAACGGACATAATACTTCACACTCTTTCTATGGAGTTTTGCTTAAAAGGCGCTAAAGCTCCCTAGCATTTTCATGTCCAATTCAAACATTTTTTATCCAGCTCAAAGCTTTCTAGTGTGTTGATTGCATACTGTGTGAATATCAAGGGTGTCTACATCAAACGACCTCTGAGTCAGGATAGGGGAAACAAATGTAATCGGGTGAAGTGCCATATATGAAGAGCCACCACGCACTGTTCGTTTGATGGGTGCGTTTAGTAATATAATGGCGTATTTTGCTAACTGCACCTAACTATCATCACAGTAATGCCAAAAATCCCCCTAGTATACACCGAGAGCAAAACATTAGCAAAGCGTTATCTTTACATTGCCCCACCTGTCAAATTTTATCCAGCCTTAGTTATATGTTGAGCTCTTTCTTATGCTGGGCTTCCATTTAGTCCATTTGTTATTGCTGATGATTCGCTTCTCTTAATTGAACTTGTCATCGACGTCTTCAGCATATCTCCAATTTCTCATCTTTGCAGTGGTGTCGTGAAAAGTGTGGCACTCTAAGTGTGAATAGGTTTTTGCGTTGCGCTTTTGCCTTTTATCTGGGGTTTTTCGAGAGTTTGTCTCTATCCTCCTATATCTCTTCGTTTTCCATTTCGATTCCATATAGCAACAGGTTATTTACGCTAACGCTCCTTTGTGTGAAACGCCTACCCTTCGTCTTTCATGCTCATTCATTATATCCGACGTTGTAAGCCCTATCCTCATATATGGGGTCTATTTTCTACTAGGGAATTTGGATTCTAACTTGTTAAAGACATACACAAGACACAATCATTAGCAAGTTCTATCCTTTTTCGTGTGAAAGGGGTGGTTCGATTTTTGTTTTGGAATTTACATGTTTGGGGTTTTCTAAGCGTTCCAATATAATAACTTTCTCTTTAGGTGATTGATCCTCAATCCACTCCCTGAGATGATATATCCCTAACTTTTTACATCATTTAAAAAGCTGCGTTATCTGTCTTGGGGAGAACGTTGACTGACTCTCCGTATTAATAACCTGATCAATGTTTCAGGTTTCCACTCCGTCACGAATGTGTTAGATCTCACGCTGCCATGCCTTAAGACACTTACTTACAACCTTATCTTCTGAGTAGCAGTTACCCGTCTAACAGGAAAATATGTCTTAACCTTTATTCGTAATATAAACCACAACGAGCCTTCCATTAATGCCGCGTTTCCCAGGACACCTATACCGTTCAAAAGATTACCCCTTTCTAGTGCCTATTCATGTCCGATCATCAAACGTAAACTGAGCAATCGCTTGCATTAAAAAGGTAAATATGTCTTTCATTTCCGTACTACTCCTTCGGCTGTCTTTTCCTCTAGATGCCGGCAATCTCGCGCGCAGTCTGCTCTATATAATCTATATATAATTGCCAAACTCCTTCAATTTGTGATAAAACGAAATCCTATTCGCTGTCATCTCACTTCGGTCCATGAATTTTTTTTTAGAGCCGGAATTCCGCTCCTTAAAAAGCAAATACGAAGTAAATAAAGAAGAAAGCGTTACCTCCACTTCTGCGGCCCTTCTTGCGCTAACCGAGTTTGACGTTGGATCGTTCCCTGCACATGATGTTTCTTAAGTGTGTGTCAAGTATGTAACCGAAGAGTTTCTCACGTATAACGATTATTTGTATGGCCTTCTGCAGTTTGGCGTCTCTTGCCCCGCTTACTTCTTTCACTCTTATCACTTGTACATCTCAATCCTCACATACAAACATCCTTGTTTCCTAACTTACTCGTTTTATCATAGATGTCGTGACCTAATCGCGTTGAAAACAGCTTTTGGAATTACGTTGCGTATGAATATTTAATTTACAATACTTAATTAACAACTAATGATCAGCCGGACTTATCATAGAATCGCTAAATCCAATGATTTTTTTTGCTCTTGATGCCTCTTGATTGTTATACTTGCTTTTGAATTTTTGCTAATGCTACGATGGCTACAATGTAATTTTTACTCCTAAGACCGAATCATCTGTGTAACTCTCTTTCCCCTACTCAGAACAAGGAGATAAGATTGCATTAATAGTAAATTGGTGGCATGTGACTACATGCTTTTTATAGTTTATCTTGATTTTCACTTCCCTTAATTGTGCAGAAAACTTCCTTATGGAGATTAAATTGTTCTGTCTGTATGTGATCCCGAGACCAGATGACCGCGAAAATTCTACTTCGTATATACTGATACTTTTTAGGATGTTTTGTTTAGACATGATGACACATGAACTCCATTCCATTAGAATAATTGATGTATAGGAAATTTCGCCTCAAACGAAGTATTATCTTTCGAAAACACTCGTAGCCTGCGTTGTGATACGCTGAGTCTTGCTTTAGGATACTGCCTGGTTCACATAGCCTCTTATATACTTTCCTTGTATGCCGACCCATTTTAGTCCAGAGAGGAGAGTATCTTTGGGTTTTGTTGTGGTGCCACCCACTGGCTTAATCCTGAAACATTAGCTCTGTTCTTTATATCTAAGTTTCATTATTGTTCAATTTCTTAAACACCCATACACATAGATATAGCTTTATCGTCGACCTTAGTTAAACAGTATAGACATCTAATATATAAGGTAAAATGTTATACTTTTCTTTGCCAGGGAGGGATCTGTTGTACCCTCGACTAGAGGGATTCTTGTGTCTACTTGATCTTATTCTTTTGTAACTTGTTGTTAGGGATCTCTCTGCCCTTGCTCTTCCCTTATCTTGCCCTTTAGGCAAACAGGGGGCGTGGTGGACCCTCAGCTTTCCCATAGTAAAGTCATTGTGATATTGCCATGCCCCTGAGAATCCGCATTAGAGTCGTATTCGTATGTGTGAGTGGCGTGATGCTTTGAACTTGGAGGAAATAGGGCATTCCTAGCATGCATTGATTATATTGATCCGTGTGTCGGTCTTGAATAAAGTACTTCAGACATTGGGGTAGTCGTCCCATAGAGTCCTTGAGTGCCCCTCCTATTAATGAAATGCGTTTACAGGTCTCGGCTCAAGAGCGCGAATACTTGTTTGACCTAGGCGAAGGAGCCTAATGACCTGCCCGAATTACGGTTCTTAGGTGCCTGCCAAATTTTAATTGGTTCCCCGCCCCATCGGTAGGAGTGAGATGCTGTACGTTTACCATAAGCGTTACAATCAGAAAGTGAGACCCAGTCAGTCGGTTGCTGGAGTTCTGAGATGCTAGTGACGAGGGCACAGTTTGGTTGCTTGTGTTAGCGGATCAGCCTCCACCCTTGAGCTCTGTGTGATTAACCATAATTCGCCTCGCACTTGTAACTAACAAAATCTTCAGTGTTAACAGGCATTACCTAGCTTTGCATTGGATATGTGTTTTAGGACTCGCCCGCTCGTATCTAACTTCCTGGTTTGTCTACCTATTTGTGATGTATGGTTCCACAAAACTGCAAAACCCAATGCTATGAAGCAATATCCAAAAGAGATGTGCGAACACTTATTGCGATTTTGTCTAGACCGTATCTCTTGAGCATCTTTGTGCCAAACTGTGTGATTTACTATTGACGTGAGTGGGGTTGCCTCATATTATAAGTAACACAAAACCATCCCGACTAAGACTTCTACAATGGATAAGGCGAATCTAGACCTAGTTGATTGTTAGTCAATTATACAGGACTATAGTGCAATGATTTAGTAATCCAAAATGTGTCTTTATATAAAATTAAGGATACACCTTTAGTCATATAAAAGAAAGCGCACACAGCGATGTTGAACGGTTATTCTGCTATGATTATCGACTTTTAATCACTGTGGTGGAATAGACGACAAACTCATGTACTAAGAGCAATTCTCTGGGGATCACATTGTAGCCTTAAGCAATATATACAAGTTGTGACCCATTAGCAATGAGATGAATGAAAGTTTCACTTATGACGATATAGTCGAGTGAAGAACGAAAGCAATCGATACGATAAAGCCCATCATGAGGGTTAGTTAAGGCAAGCTATAGAGCCATAAAGATAGTCCATCGCTACGTCTCAATCACTTCACTCTCAAACCACGGCTTTCTACTCGGTGTCTAGATAACAACAAGTATCTCGCAAAGATTGTAACCTTTGAGCAATAAAAAAACTACTACCAGAGGAGAGTCGGAGCTTCCTTTTCGTAGTTTGATGTAGTTCGCTAATTGGTAGTATCCGCAACATGACTTGAAATGATTTTCGATTTTTTGTAATCATAAACTCGGCAGAGTACTGTTTGATTTTAGTTGGTTACTTCCATATAAAAAACTCCAATATGTTAGTTAATGTACCCTGAATACCAAGTCGCGTCAAAGGATTCAACCATATGGAAACAAATTAGATCATGAAAATGTCTATGAAACAGAAGTGCATGCATGAAATCACGTAGTCCTATACTCTATCTATTGTAACTGCCTACGGGCTCATCACCAAAATCATTTGAGTGAGTTCTTATCACCTGTGGACACTTTAATTGAGGTGATCTAACTCAGTCTAAATGAAACTAATCTACAAAGAATTATATGTTAGCTTGGTTGTTAGGATGGCAATATTAGACAAATTGGTGGATCTAGCAACAAAAATGTGAAAAGAGTTGAAAGAGAGCGTTTGATTGGTGTGGATAAAGTTTATAATGGTTCTCCTACGAGTTGCATAGGATATACCCTTATGTCGAGCTGTTGATTCGAAGAGAATCGCAGCTTTGACGATTGAAAGTCACTTGATATGTTAAAAAGTTGAAAGGAAGAGCCTTGATTCTTTTATTGTTACGCCAATCGCCTTCGTTATTTAGATGACTCTGATGTATTTGAGAGTTTTGAGAGTGTACATGATATGTGTCTGGGTGACTATGAGCTCTTGTGAAATTGGTGAAGTTCTTGAGTCAGTGAATTTATGCGTATCCAGGTCGTTAGTTTTCCGAACCTTTGAGCAACGTGGCAGGGGAGTTATTTTAATGTGCGAAGGCGAATGACAACAACGTGATGAGGCAAAACGTGAGGCACATGTAGTGATGCATTTTCCTAGGGATGCGTTGCTTAAGCTCAACATGCAAACGAAGATTATACTTAAGTCAGGGAGCTTAAGTTGCTGCTCCCTCTGGAAGAGAGCAGCAGAGTATTGGGATGAGAACTCTTGTGACAATGTAAGGCTCTCAATGACTCATGCCAAGCCTGTAAAGTGGATGCCGATGTATTGTGACTCTAATGAGTTATAAGCCGCCCAACCTTGTCGGATGTAGTTACCATTGGATGTGTTGCACCCTATGTCTTGCGGCATTTCTTAGCATTTGGATTGTGACAAGACACTCAAGTCAAGAACTTGAGGCTTCTATTGCTCCTTCCCAGAAAGAACCATGGACCGAGGAACGACTTTGTTGATGCAAGCCCCCCACACCTTTGAGAAGCTAAAACCTCATGTGCACTTAAACATGACAATTGTTGAAGAAAAGGCACCCACTTGTCGAGAGAGCAACCCTGATCTCGTGTCTGTTTAAATATTTTGTCTAAATGAACCGAACGTCACCTGGCTGTGGAATTGCCATGAATGGAGGGCGGGATATAAGACGAGTCATGCATGATTCGATGTTAAGGCGTTATTATTGAAAGAACGCATGGCTCTAATAGTGATCTACTCGCAAGAAAACCATAAATATAACGCAGCATTGCTTCCTTAAAATTCTTCATATTGGCATAGTATTGCCTGTGTCTCATTGTTGAGCGGGTTTATAGATCAACGGCTCAAAAATGATGGAGATTGATGTGGCGTATCTGGATGGAACAGAATTTGAAAACTCAAAGTTTGATGAGCTTTGCACGGAAAATGGCATGAATCATAATTTCTTAACTCCAAGAACTCCACAACAAAATGGTGTTGTTGAATGGAAGAATAGGACTTTGGAAGATATGGCCAGGACTATGCTTATAGCCAATGGTCTTTCAAGAAACTTCTGGTTGAAGCCATTAATACTCCATGTTACATCATTAATAYAGTTTTACTAAGACCTATAATTAACAAGACACCATATGAATTACTAAATGGTAGGAAACCTAATATCTCACATCTAAGAACATTTGGTTACAGATGTTTTGTCCACAACAATGGTAAGAGGAACTTAGGAAAGTTTAATGAAAGAAGTGATGAAGCTGTATTTCTTGGCTATTCTAATCATAGCAAAGCTTATAGAGTTTATAAAAAAAACTCTATGTGTGTTGATGAAAGCATACATGTAATATTTGATGAAACTGACACACATTTGAAAATGCATTAACTTGATAACAATGATTTTGAAATTGGATTAATCAGGAAACTTGATCCAAATGAGGAAACCAGTAAGCAGACCAAAGACATCCATGCAGTTCAGGAAGAGGTTCAAACAACCGAAGATCCTCAACCTGATGCTGCAGAAGGAATGGAAGTAAATGCTAATGAGGAAGCAGAAGGAACTCAAGCTGAGATAACTCAACCAGGAGTTCCAGTGAGAAACTTCCAGCCTAAGACTTGGAAGCATCAGAAATCTCACCCCACTGATCTCATCATAAGTGACATGAGTAAAGGAACTCAGACAAGAGCTCAGCTGAGAAACTTCTGTGCCTTCCATGCATTTCTGTCAATTGTTGAACCCAAGAATCATGAAGAAGCTCTAAAAGATGCAGATTGGGTAAATGCCATGCAAGATGAATTAAATGAATTTAAAAGAAATAAGGTATGACATCTTGAAACTGTTCCTAAAAACAAAAAGGTAATTGGACTAAAATGGGTTTTTAGCAATAAACTAGATGAATATGGCACCATAGTAAGAAACAAGGCKAGACTAGTTGTTAAAGGTTATAATCAACAAGAAGGCATTGACTTCGAAGAAACTTTTGTACTTGTAGCCAGGCTAGAAGCTATTCGAATCTTAATTGCCTTTGCATCTTTCATGGGTTTCAAATTATATCAAATAGATGTTAAATGTGCTTTTCTTAATGGATACCTACAGGAGGAAGTTTATGTTGAACAACCTTCAGGATTTGAAAACCATAAATTTCCTAATCATGTGTTTAAGCTTGACAAAGCTCTATATGGGTTAAAACAAGCACCAAGGGCCTGGTATGAAAGACTTTCAAAGTTTCTTTTACAAAATGAGTTTAAAAGAGGAAAAGTTGACAAAACCTTGTTTTTGAAAGATGAAGGAACTGACCTTCTTGTAGTTCAAATTTATGTTGATGACATTATATTTGGAGCTACAAATGAAAAACTGTGTAAATACTTTACTGACCTAATGAGTGGAGAATTTGAAAAGAGTATGATGGGCGGGTTGAACTTCTTTCTGGGATTGCAAATAAAGCAAACAGAGAGGGGTAACTTCATTCATCAAAAAAATATATCAAGGAACTTTTGAAAAAATACAATTTGGATCAAGTTAAAACTAATGACACTCCTATGGGAGTTGGTACTAAGTTGGATGAAGATCCAAATGGAATCTCAGTGGATCAGAAAAGGTATAGAGGTATGATTGGCTCTCTTTTATATCTCAGTGCTAGTAGTCTAGATATATCCTTTAGTGTTGGTGTATGTGCTCGTTTTCAATCTAACCGTAAAGAATCACACCTAATGGCTATAAAAAGGATATTCAGGTATCTAAGAGGAACTGAGATCCTAAGTCTCTTCTACTCTAGAAGTGATATTTTTGACTTAAAAGGCTTTACAGATGCTAACTATGCAGGTGATTTAGTAAACCGGAAAAGTAACTCAGGAACAGTCCAGTTCCTTGGGTCTTGTCCAATTTCTTAGGCATCTAAGAAACAAAATACTATAGCCTTTCTACTGCACAGGCTGAGTATGTAGCAGCAGCAGCATGTTGTTCTCAAGTTCTTTGGATCAAACAACAATTAAGAGACTTTGGATTAAGGTATGATTGCATTTCAATTTATTGTGATAATACCAATGCAATATGTATTTTAAAGGATCCAGTACATCACTCAAGGGTCAAACACATTCATATAAGACATCATTTCCTAAAAGATTATGTTGAGAAAGGCTTAATCAAATTGGAATTCTGTGAAACGAATAGTCAAATAGCTGATATATTGACTAAGCCTTTAGCAAGAGATCGTTTTGAAAGAATGCGCATGGATCTTGGGATGATTCAACTATTCTAAAGAGGTACTCCTAAATTCCGCAAGGTATGATCTCTAAGACTAAGACTTGTATATATATATGTCTCATGCACTATAATTTTGTGAGTAACATTACACTAAGTAGAGCATATATTTGTCTTGTGTGCTTATATAATATCACTCGAATAAATTAGGAGCATATGTGTATAATATATTAAAGTTTTTAAGCCCAATTTGTTTTGTTCAAATAGTTCAAGCCCAAATTCTTTTTACAAAACAAATAAATTTTATTCTATAGAAATTATCTATTTTTATTTTCTGATACATCTAAAAATCTCAAAATTCCAAATGTTTATCTAAATTAGCTGTATTGCATCCCAAATATATTAATTCCCTAAATTATCTCAACCGGATGCATTTTCTAAGAGTTAAATACCTACCTTCATATGTCAAATCAATTGAATCTAATATTGAAAGTTACTTACCGCATTAATTACTTCTGCCATTTTTGACCGTTCAAAATTCATCTCCCCTTTCAACCCTCACCACATAATTCAACCCGTCTTTTCACCTCATTATATTGCATGCAAAACCAGAACTCATACTATTCATCTCCACTTCACTCAAAATCTCTGAAATTTCTCACTAATTCTCAATATTCAACCATGGACATTTTACCAAACCCCTCAGCTTCTCAAACGGCCAAACACACTGATGAAACCTCAAAGGAACAAAAATTTGATTAAATTGAAGATGACTGGGAGGAACTCGGGGATCCTATTCAAATGGAGGGCAATTCTTTTGTTCGCACTCGTATCGAGGCAAGATGCTCGAATCTGATGATGGCTATTGCTGTGAATATGGAGTGGTGCCGAGCAAGTAAGTTTACTGAACTCCTTGACATTCTAGAATTTCAGAGGTGGTGTGATCTGTTTTGTGTCTGTTATAAGAACGTTATGTCTTACACTATCATGAATAAGTTTACTGAAACTTTTAAGCATGAGAATGGAATCATTACTGCTAAAATTGGAACCAGAAAAATAGAATTTGGGGTTGGAGATTTAAGTGARGCTTTTGGGATTCCTAATGAAGGATTTAGTGACTATTTTAAGGGATGGTATGAGGAAAAGAAGAAAGATGGAACTAAGGTTATGAAATCTTATAATGGTGGTTGCATTGATCWGATGGTAGAATCTATTGGAGGAAATAAAGACTACATGAAAACAAACCACAAAAACTTCTCACCAATTCAAAAAATCCTGTTTCACCTTGTTTTTCGTTCTATTATTCCAAGGACCCAGCACAGGGATGAGGCCAATAACCTTGATGCCTTATTGATGTACTGTTTTGAAAACAAAATTCAAATCAATTTCCCTTCCTTGATGGTTAAACGCCTCACTCACAGTATTGAAAATGGATTCAAAATTGGCTATTGCAACCTTCTGATGACTTTCTTTGAAATTTTTAGCATTAAGCCTGATAAGGAGGTCCTAACTATGCAGACTAAGCATTTCATACAACCTAGTACTCTGCATAGGTTGGGATTGTGTGTGAAAAATTGTGAGTGCTGTTTCATAGAGTTTGAGGATGATGAGCAGGATGATGTTATGAATGAGGAGAAGGAATCTGAAAAAAGACAGTGAGAAACAGGAGGTTGATAAGGAAAATGCTGAGGAGAAACAAGAAGGAAAGGAGGAGAAACCTGATGAAAAGAAGGAGGAGAGCGAACTTGTCACTAGGTCTGGTGGTAGAAGAGGGAGAGGTCGAGGAAGGTTTGGGAGAAGGTGTGGAAGAGTTTCTAGGAGACTTGCAGAGAAAGTGTCTATGGTTGACATCCTCAATTTGGAGGATGATGAAGAGGAGAAAATGTCACAAGAAGCTAAGCCTACMCTTCCTGCAGCAAAGGAACTTCCTGAGAAGACCTTAGCTCTATRTGGACAAGGMTTTAGTGGCTTTAGTTCCTCTGCCATAATGGAGGAACTTAAGACCATCAAAGCCTCAGTTCAGAATTTGGACAGCAAGATGGATGGGGTTCTGACTCGATTCAACAAGCTGGAATTGGTATCAGAGCTAAGTTCCTCGCATAAACTAGGAACCCTGCGAGGTAATTGCTGAACTCCAAAAACTCAAGATGAACAATACGAGAAACTCGAAGAAGTCTCAACTCACGTCTTCCATGTTCAATGGGAAGTTTTACTCCTATGAAAGAACAGATGGAAATCTCCATCAAAGTTGAGAATTATCAGTTATGGAGAGTTATTGAAGCTGGTGATTTTGTTGTCACCAAACAACTGTGAAAAGGAGGTAATCCCTAAACCCATCTCTGAATATGACAAAGACGACTATGACAAGATGGAATTAATGCACTTGCTGTCAAACTCCTTCACTGTGGACTTGGACCACATGAACATCCGTGTCATGGGGTGCAAAGACGCTAAGGAGATTTTGGATTTACTTCAAATCATCATGAAGGTACTAATGAAGTAAAGAGATCCAAAATCGATCTCTTGATGTCTAAATACGAGAGATTTGAAATGATCCAAAGAAACTATTCAAGAATGCTTACTCGTTTACTAATATTATTAATGAATTAGTTTCTCTTGGAAACAAATCCCAGTTGAATGAACAGTGTGAGGAAAGTTTCGAGTCTTCTCTCAAGATGAAAGATGGAGAGCAAGGTCACTGCCTTGCAAGAAACAAGGATTTCACTACGTTTAATATTGAGCGTTGCGGGTTCTCTCATGACCATGAGTTGCACTTAAGCTCAAGCAGTTCTAGTGAAACCCACAAGGCCGGAACTTAGCCCTCAAGGCTGATGAGACAGAAGAATCTGAAGTTGATGATGAGGAGGTTGCAGTGGTAAGACGTTTTAAACGTATGTTAAACCTAACAAGTCTAAAGTTTTGTAAAGAGCAGGTACCAAAAGATTGAGCATCCATGTCATCGATGTGGTGGCTTCTGATCACTGATCAAAGACTGTCCCATTGCCATGACTGAAAAAGGAAAAGGGAAGCCAAGGAAACAAGGAAAGGGAACTAAAAAACTCCTTTAACAAGACTGTATGAGGAAAGCCATGATAGCTGCATGGGGAGACTCCGAGACTGATGGAGATGAGGAAGATCAGAATTGAAAGTGAAACTGCCAATCTTTGTCTTAATGCAAAGATGAAGAAACTCATATCTCGAGAGGTATTTCTAATCCCAAAATAAATGACTTTCTCTAATCAGCCTTAGTTGATTTAGTCTTGGCTTATGATGATGATTGGAGAGTAGTAACTAAAAGCTTAACTGAAACTGAAAAGGCATTAGAAGTTGCCCGGAACACAGTGCTGGATTGAAAATCAAAGGACTGATGTTCAGGGAAAATTCTTTGAACTTTTCGATAAGAAACGTCTCTGAAGGAACTTATGGAAAAGATAAATATGATAATATTATGTTAAATGTTGAATTGACTCAATAAGTCATGTGTACTGATTTGAATGCTCCAAGTTCCTCCAAACATACTTTTAACAAAGATTTTGAAAAACTCAAGATGGAACTTGAGGAACTTAAATTTGATAAGCTCAAATTGGAGAAGGAACTTAGGCACGAAAGAACAGAGATGTTCATCAGTAACAGTGCCAAAATGAATTGAGAATGCTCAACCAAAGAATAAAGGACTAGGTATGTTCAGTCACATAAAGGAAAGAAGAAAAAGTATGTTGATTACCTAGCAATAAGATTTGTACCTTTTGTGGCAGAATGGTCATTACGAACAGATTGCAACAAGAAGCAAATCGTAATGAAACACAATGTTAAACAAGTTTGGGTAAAGAAACAAGACATTGCTTCTTCTTCAAAGGAACCCGAGGAAACCAGGGTTCCTCGTACTAACCTTAAGTTCTTTGCAGGATCTAGTGAGGGGGAAACTCATGGTACCTCGACAGTGGTTGTTCCAAGCACATGACAGGAGAAAAATCTAATTTCTCTCACTAGAGTCTATGGAGGTGAGAACTGTGACTTTGGAGATAACAAGAAGGTGAGATAATCGCCAAAGGTAAAGTTGGTAAGTCAAGTTCCCACTGTATAGATAACGTATTTTTAGTCGAGGGTTTGAAAGCATAATCTTTTAAGTATTTCTCAATTTTGTGATAAAGGTAACACAGTTAACTTCACACAGAAAATTGCAAAATCATCAACAATCACACTGGCCTCATTGTTCTGGAAGGAACTAGGAAAGGAGCACTTATTCAGTGGATCTCAATTCTTCCAAGGAACAATCTCATGTTTTCTCAGTGTATTGAGGATGATGCATTTTATGGCATAAAGTTTTGGTCATGCTAGCTTCTCAACACATGAACAAACTATGTACAAAGAACTTGGTAGTTGGTCTTCCAAATGTCAAGTTCCTGGTAATAATATGTGTGATGCATGTGTGAGGGGGAAGCAGATAAGATCTCTTTTTCAAGCAAAAACATGATAACTACAACCAAGCCATTAGAACTAATTCATATGGATCTTTGTGGTCCTATGAGAATCAAGTAGAAGTGGAAAGATCTTGTTCTTGTTATTGTAGATGACTATTCTAGATTCACTTGGGTAATATTTTCTGTCAAGCAAAGAAGAATTATGATGAATTTGTTGCTTTTGCCAAAGGATACAAAATCAAGTGGATTTCAAATAGTGCATATTAGGTCAGATCATGGAACAGAATTTGAAATCAAGTTTGATGAGCTTTGCAGGGAAAATGGCATGAATCATAATTTCTCAGCTCCAAGAACTCCAAACAAATGGAGTTTTGAAAGGAAGAACAGGACTTTGGAAGATATGGCCAGGACTATGCTTATAGCCCAGTGGTCTTGCAAGAATCTTCTGGGCTGAAGCCATTAATACTGCATGCTACTTATTATAGAGTTTTACTAAGACCTATAATTAACAAGACACCCTATGAATTACTAAATGGTAGGAAACCTAATATCTCACTATTAGAACATTTGGTTGCAGGTGTTTTGTTCCACAATAATGGTAAGAGGAACTTGGGAAAGTTTGATGAAAGAAGTGATAGAGCTGTATTTCTTGGCTATTCTAATCATAGCAAAGCTTATAGAGTTTACAAAAACTCTATGTGTGTTGAAGAAAGTATACATGTAATATTTGATGAAAACTGACACACATTCGAAACGCAGGAACTTGACAACAATGATTTTGAAATGGATTAATCAGGAAAATAGATCAGATGAGGAAGCCAGTAAGTGTAGACACCTAAAAATGTCTCCCAAAAGAGTAATCAGTGATGAAACATACCGCGTCTCGCGATTGTTTCGACTTAGAAAGATGCTTTGAACTCACAAAAGTTGAAAATACGTAAGGTCATACTCGGAACTATTGAGCAAAGGACAAATAAAGGGGGCAAAAATATTTTCTTAATTATTTTCTATTTTTAGGATTTTTTAAAATAATTTATATTGGTGATCTCCATAATTTCCACTTTTCATCACACTCTTCACATTTTTCTGAGCTCACGAGTATTTTTAGATTATTTTTCTGATTTTTCTACATTTTTCTATGATTTTATAGTTTTTTATACGCAGAAAATACAAAAATACAAAATACACAAAAAATACTCCGGAAATACGTGGAACCTTCTAGAACACTCTAGAACTCCTTGCTTGGAAGCAAGGGTGTCTAGGTGCGTGAATCAAGGCAAATCACGAGTTTATGGAAATAAGAATCGGAGGAAATCAAAATACGCAGAGAGTATATACACAGGACCTGCGTATATACGCAGGCTTCCTGCGTACTATGCAGACCTGCGTATATACGCAGACCTGCGTATACGCAGGCTTCCTGCGTACATACGCAGGTCCTGCGTATATACGCAGCTCTCCTGCGTATATACGCAGGGTTTGTTTCCTCGTTTTTCCTCTCGTGCCTATAAATACGTGCCTGCCTTGCTCATTCCGGACACACACGTCTATTCTCTCTCTTCCGTCCCTAACTCGCGTATTCTCTTCTCTCTCAACCACCTAAATACATTCGTTCTTAGAGTTTAGCATCGATTCTGTTTCGATTCAACAAGCAATAACAAGGTTAATTTCTGAGATTACTCGCCACCTAAACATACTCTTTTCTCAATCTATTAATAACTATTACGAGTTTCAATCTAATTACAAAAAATGTAGAAACTCACTATTCATTTGTTCCATGTAAATATGTAGATTGTTATTAACGTTTTTAATCCGTTTTATCATCATCTGTACAATTTTCATTATGCATATCGTTTATTGTCAATATAACATGTTTCTTTTGTCTTGATTAGCAATTCGATCAAGGACGTCTCTTTTAGTTTTACTTTAACGATTTGTGTATTTGCAGTGACAAGGTGAGAAGGACACACATAATATATTATCATGCTTACTAACCTTTGTTTTCATGTTTCGTTTGTACATATTCTATCACACTTGTATATATTGCTTAAACAAGACCGAATTCAATTGCTTGTCACATTAAAGTCAGATAATCATGGACGACCGGTTTTATAGGCACCTTATTAATATTGACGAATAATCAAGTGATCGCTGTTATTCCAGGTAGAAGTCATTGTTTGTACATAATAGCAACTCACCTAATATATTAGATTAGTGCGCTTTCAAGATCAATTCAATAGGCTCTTTGAATTCATTGTTATGATTTATGGACTACAATGAGACCGAGTAGAGGCCGCTACATGCGGGCGATTGGGTTACTGATTCAATCCGTACCATGTCCCGACCCACACTTTGGTTACTGGACCTATTTGTGGGCACTAGTTGGCACAATGTTTCGGGCGTCGTGAATAACCTATATGGCACGGTGGCATCCCCTCATTCGACAACACACCCCAACGCATTCACATGCGGATTCCATGGCTCAATTCCATGACACTGAAGCTGAGGTCACGCCCCCCTAAGGCGGGCGAAGCCTACAGTAAGCAACCCAAAGAATCCATGCTAGTTCAGGAAGAGGTTCAAACACTCGAAGTTTTCAACCTGATGCTGCAGAAGAAATGGAAGCAAATGCTAATGAGGAAGCAGAAGGAACTCAAGCTGAGTATACTCAACCAGGAGTTCAGTGAGAAACTTCCAGCTAAGCCTGGAAGCATCAGAAATCTCACCCCACTGATCTCATCATAAGTGACATCAGTAAGGTCTGACAAGAGCTCAGCTGAGAAACTTCTGTGCCTTCCATGCATTTCTGTCCATTGTTGAACCCAAGAATCATGAAGAAGCTCTAAAAGATGCAGATTGGGTAAATGCCATGCAAGATGAATTAAATGAATTTGAAAGAAACAAGGTATGGCATCTTGAAACTCTTCCTAAAAAAAAGGTAATTGACTAAAATGGGTTTTTAGGAAAATAACTAGATGATATGACACATAGTAAGAAAAAGGCAGACTAGTTGTTAAGGTTATAACCAACAAGAAGGCATTGATTTTGAAGAACTTTTGCACCTGTAGCCAGGTTAGAAGCTATTCGAATCTTAATTGCTTTGCATCTTTCATGGGTTTCAAATTATATCAAATGGATGTTAAATGTGCTTTTCTTAATGGATACCTACAGGAGGAAGTTTATGTTGAACAACCTCCAGGATTTGAAAACCAAAAATTTCCTAATCATGTGTTTAAGCTTGACAAAGCTCTATATGGGTAAAACAGGCACCAAGGGCCTGGTATGAAAGACTTTCAAAGTTTCTTTTACAAAATGATTTAAAAGAGGAAAGTTGACAAAACTTGTTTTTGAAAGCTGAAGGAACTGACTCTGTAGTTCAAATTTATGTTGATGACATTATATTTGTGCTACAAATGAAAAACTGTGTAAATACTTTGCTAACCTAATGAGTGGAGAATTTGAAATGAGTATGATGGGAGTTGAACTTCTTTCTGGTTTGCAAATAAAGCAAACAGAAGGGGGAACTTTATCATCAACAAAAATATATCAAGAACTTTTGAAAAAATACAATTGGATCAAGTTAAAACTAATGACACTCCTATGGGAGTTGTACAAAACTGATGAAGATCCAATGGAATCTAGTGGATCAGAAAAGGTATAGAGGTATGATTGGTTCTCTTTTATATCTCACTGCTAGTAGACCGATATATCCTTTAGTGTTGGTGTTGTGTCGTTTTCAATCTAACCCTAGAATCACACCTAATGGCTGTAAAAAGGATTTCAGGTATCTAAGAGGAACTAGAACCTAAGTCTCTTCTACTCTAGAAGTTGATATTTTGGATTTAAAGCTTTTATAAATAAATCTTAACTAAGTTTTCCGAATAAAATCTTTTTGAACATCTTTTACCAGTTTTATCTTGTTAAAGTTAATTTATGAAAAAATGATTTTATATCTTATGCATGTTTAAACGGATTGAAAAAGAAGTTTTGGTAAGTATCTTTCAACTTGTTTTGAGAAATTTAACGAAGCATTAAACGTGTTGAGCAAGGACAAATCAGTTGAGATAATTAAGGAACGACTATAATAATACTGAAAGATTGAGAATGTGGGAAGTGGACTTGCATGCCAAGTTCCACTAAGGCACTATCTCCTACATAGTAGGAAGTAATGCATAGTGGACATAATGCTTAATTCCCACGCACAAAACTTCATCTATAAATACAGAAAAGAGAATCCGTTTTAGATATAATTGCTCAAACAAAAGAAATTGAGTCATTCTAACACACAAGTGCCAAATCAGTTTAGTTTACAATCGAGGTTTAATTGCTTCAAGTAGAGTTGTTACTTGAAGAGGACTTTGAGTGTTGTATCTCAAAGGGGCTTTGGGTTGAGAGTTAATCCAGATAGGCTTGTAATAGAGTGGAGCTTGCAAGAGTTGAGTGCTCGATCAACAGAGGGGTTGATTGAAAGGCTTTCAAGTTTGAGAGGAACTTGAAAGAGTCCTTAGATTGTATTAGGTGTTGTATCCAAAATAAATCTAAGAAGAAATCCTGTGCGGTATCAGGTCACAGTTTTATCTCTTGACAAGTTGCAAGGAGAGTTTGTGTTAGTGAAACTTGCATCTCGTGTTTCTTTGCTTTCTATGTTTTCAATTCCGCCAAAAGCTTAAGTTCCCTTAAGTTACAATTCAACCCCCTCTTGTAACGTTCAGCAGATCCAACACATGCCTAATAAGATAACTATGGACAAGACATTAGGCTCCTAGAATACAGAATTAACAACACATGCTACAACAAACTAGACACTATTTGCATAGTATTCTGTTAAACAACCCGCCTAGTAAGTTTGCATGCTTAGGGTTTAAACCGGAAAACTGTTTGTTGTTGTCTTTTAGACAATGAACTCGCAATAACTAAGTAGAGGCCGCTAGATGCGGGGGGGGGGGGGGTGCTGTGCACTACTTCACCCTTACCCTTGTCCCCTAATCCCAACCTTTGGTGCACTACCAGACATGGAATCCTTCGCCTTGCTTTATGCATTTATAGGCAAGGCTTAAAACGGGTTTCGTAGCTTCCCAAAAGAAGTGCGGTGGCGACTTCCTTTACTCATTTCAAGTATAAACACATAACTCCAGGCATACTCACAATATGCAAAAGCAAGAATTCAATTCTAGCAAACAAACCGAGCCGCCCTTAAATTGTAACCCCCGGAGCAGAGGGACCGGACCCAGTCCGGCCCGATGACGCCCCGACGCCTGTACAGTTTCTAGCGACTTCACTGGGGAATTCACTAAAGCTATTACCTTTAGTGATGTGTGGGCAATACTCGAATTGTTATTTGATTTCAGCGTCCTTAAGATGGCATTGTGTTTTTGGCATCCTACATTACACGGAACTTAGGTCGTTGGCACTAAATTTCCATTTTCTAGGCATCACGTCTCGTATAAGTGTGTTCTACACTTGAGATAAGACCAAGATTGGAGCTGGTGCACTACCTATGTAACCAACTCTTAAGCTTGATGCCCATCCCCACCATGACGCGCGGTTGTGTGCACTACAAAGCCGTAACGGTTTAGACCTCCTTTGAACATCACAGCGGGTTGGATGCGTTAAGGACCGTTCTGAGCCTAATCATGGGACCCTCTTGGACACTCGGACTGACCTATTTGATAACGTAGCAACTAACTCTAGGTGGCTGGACTTTTGTTTTTCTTTTGCATATAGGGTTCATGCTAGGGTGACAACGTGTTACGTGCTTTTAAACTAATGACCCTAGCTTTGCATACATAACAAACAAGTCATTGAGTCATGTAACAGTCCTCATATAGCAAGGTGATCGTTCCTTAGGCGTCGTAATGTCGAAGTGGTTGTAAACTAGAACCATTAGGCGTTGCGTCTTTGTTGAGTCATACAATTGTAAACGGACGTCGGACCTTTGAACTACGCCTTTTCAAAAAAAAAAAACAAAAAGTTAAAAAAAACAACAAAAAAAAACGAAAAAAATAATGACAAAAAAAGTGAAAAATAAAAATAAAAGGCGAAAGGCWAATTTCCGACGTTCATGCACTTTTTACATTTGTGAGTTAATCAATACGCAAGGGAATAATCACCATTAAGACATGCATTGCATCACAGGTTGATTCAACATGGAACTTAACTTTTGGTCCATGTGCATACAGGATAGGGCTGAGCTTGAACACGCCGCCGGTTTGGGTAGTACGACAAAGCTCTCTTTCGCTAGTACGACATACACCGAACACATAGGACAATCCACACCTCATTCAATGGGAGAAGAAAACAACACCATGGCCTAGATGCATGCCACTATTGATACCTTGCAAGKCAAGCTTGCTGCACTTGAGCAAGCTAAGTCACCCAAGGTCACTCTTAAGAACCTTTAAAAGATGGTTCTGAATGCAACCAACAAGAATGCCTACTTCGAGACACCCAAACTCGAGGAAATTTCAGCTAAGATCCCCGAGAAATTCTCTGCTGCAGACTTGCCAAAGTTCAAGCCAACTGACGATCCTAGATTCCACCTCAAGGGGTTTAGGGCCACAATGGCTATTAAGGGAATTGATGCTTCTTTATTCCGTAAGGTTTTTCCCATGTCGCTAGATCCAATCTGTTAGAAATGGCTCTTTTCACTTCCCGACAAGGATGTTGTTACTTGGGATGACATCATTCAGGCGCTCATAACGCGATATGATAGCAACAACCAGGTTTCCAACTCTCTTAGGGAACTTGAAATCATCAAACAAGATGAAAAGGAAGGATTTACTGCTTACCTAGCTCGCTGGAAGGAAGTAGCTYCTCAAATGGTGAGTCCCCCTTTAGAAATGGATTCGGTGAAAATCTTCATCAACAACTTGCTGTCGAAATACCGCAACCACCTTCGGTACCTAGATTCGGGAACTTTTGACAAGGTCTACCGCATCGGCATTGAGATTGAGGTTGAACTTATCAAAGAAAACTCCAAGAACAAGGGAACCTACAGCAAAAAGAATGATGCATCTAACTCTAAGGGTGTATTAAGCATCAATGCCGTTGAAGTTCCTAATAGCTATGACAACAACAACAACAAMGGCAATGGTGGCAGGCCGCGCTTCCGCCGCAGGCGCACTTGCACTCTGCTTGGGATGACTCAAACCCAGGCATTTGAAAGGATCCCCAGTCAAGGCTTAAACACCCCGATTGGGCCTATCACTGATCCTCCTGTGGAGAAAAGATCCGCAAGATGGGATGCAAACAAGTATTGCAAGTATCACCGTGGCAATGGCCATGACCTTGATGATTGCATCACCCTTATGGATTATCTACAAGATATGATTGATGATGGAAGGCTTCCTCTCCTTCCCGGGGCTAAGAAGCCAAACATTCAGACGAGTCTACTAGGAGTGCTCATGCTTGAAAAGGGGAAATTGCTTTTCACCCCTCTATCTTTATCATCACACCCCACTGTGGTTGCACCAACCATAAGCTCCCTCAACACCACACTAGTTCAAGGCCCTTCACTAGAGGAAGAAATGGATAAGTCTGGCGACAGCAGGGTGACCTTGGACGACCTTCCTAAAGATCTACTCCACGAAATATGGGAACGCTGCAACATCAAGTCTCTAGCTAGAGGCATGTGCGTCAGCCGCAAATGGAGGAAAGAGATAGCCGAATTCGCCTAGAGTGCTAGCCTTCTTAATACCTATAACGTTTGGAAGCCGAGGGCCTTTTCCTTGATCCAAATGAGTCCATTGCAACGAAATTCTGGCTCATGCTGTTCACTCATCAAGAGCCCCTCAGAGGTTCTTCCCCAACATGTACTATGCATACTAAGAGGAAGCAACTCGGAAATAACAAACTGTGAAGATACCTACTCCAGGAGGCAAGGTCATTAAGTGCACCATGGGCGAAGGAGCAAAGCTTGAGGATTCTGAATCTCAGACTGAGTCTGAGTCTAGTGTCGTAGAAGCTAGGATATCTAGTCCTAGGGAGTGTCCTCCTGAGTCTGTCAAGGAGCCTAGTATCCACCTTTCCCCTTGTCAATCAAGTCTCTTCGGAGACAAACTTATCTATACTTTCTTCAAAGTTTAATAACATGCTCCTTTCTACTTACTCCTCTTTTTCCTTCTTATGATTTCTTTAATTCACAACTCAAAAAAAAACAAAACAACAATGAGTTAATAAAGGTAATGGAAGAGCATGAAAAGAAAACTTCCGTCATCGAGCAAACAGGAAAGGTAGACATACCCGACAACAACACGCCACGGGAGATACAGATTGGTCTGGCACTGAGCCCAAGAAATAGGATGATAGTTGCCAACAAGCTTTCGACAAGATCAAGGAATACCTCACCAATCCTCCTGTGTTAGCTCCTGCTCGCCCTGGCCATCCGTTATGGCTCTATCTTACAACAACAAGCACCGCCGCTGGAGCAATGCTCGCTCAAGAAATCGACGGCAAGGAAAACGCTATCTACTACCTCACCAAGAAGTTCCTTCCATACGAGGAACGATACTCTACCCTAGAGAAACTATGCTTGGTTTTAGTGTGGGCATCACGAAAGCTTTGACATTACTTGCTCACACWTATCGTACATATAGTATGTAAAGGGGATCCTTTGAAATACCTCTTTGAAAAGCCAACAGTCAACGGATGCATGTCTTGATGGATGGTTATACTTACCGAATTTGACCTTAAGTTCGTGCCTCAAAAAGCCATCAAAGGTAGTATCATCTCCGAGTTCTTAGCAGACTCTCCAGACGAAGTCCTTCATGAGGACTAAAAACTTTTCGGACGTGGAACTCATGATGACCAAGGAAGACAGTTGGTCGTTATACTTCGATGGTGCATCTAATAAAAAACGATGTGGAATTAGAGTGCTTCTAATGTCACCACAAGAGGAGCACACCCCAATTTCCGTCAAACTCGACTTCGACGTCACTAACAACGCCGCAAAGTACGAAGCATGTATTCTAGGTTTGCAAGCTGCCGTTGCACTTAACGTTAAGAGATTACGGGTATATGGTGATTCCTCACTCATCATAAACCAGATTTTAGGTCGATGGAAGGTAAGAAGCGAAAGCCTTGCTCCGTATTAGTCCTATCTCGAGAACATTGCATCCCAGGTAGACGAAGTCGAATACACCTACCGATGACGCGAAGACAATKAATTTGTAGATGCAAATGCCCTTACTCATTGAACGAAGACATCCATGGTGCGAATCCCAAGTTTGGTGATCCAAATGCCCTTACTCATTGAACGAAGACAAGAACCAGCATACATCTGCACTCTAGACGAAACAAACGAGGTACCTAACCTCTATTCGGAAGATCCATGGTACAAAGACATTAAAGACTACCTAGAAGCTGGCGAATACCCTTATAGTGCAACAAAAAAGCAACAAAGAGCTATGAGGCGTCTCGCATCTCAGTACTTACCTCAAGGCGGAGAACTTTACAAGCCCCACTACAATGGTCTCCACCTACTTTGCATCACTCAACAAGTAAGCAAAACAATCATGGTGCACGTCAATGATGGGATTTGTGGCACCCACATGAATAGCAYGCTTTTATCCTCTAAGTTCATCAAGTTGGGGTATTACTGGACCACCATGGAAAGCGATTGCATGCAACATGTCCGTACATGCGACACTTGCCAAAAATACTCCAATGCACAACATGTTCCTCCGTCTCTCCTATCCAGAATTGTGTCTCCGTGGCCTTTCTCTACATGGGGAATAGACATAATAGGGAAGATTACGTCGCCCGGGCAAGGAGGTTACGAATTCATACTTATGGCCATAGATTACTTCACAAAGTGGGTCGAAGCAGCGTTTAATGCCAAGCTCCAGGCTAAGCACGTGGCMAAATTCATAGAAAACAACATCATTTGTCGCTATGGAGTCCCTCACGAAATCATTAGTGACAATGACACCCAATTTCAAGCAGAATGTGCGAATTTGATTGCCAAATATAAGATTCAGCACCATAAGTCAACACCATACAGGCCGGAAGCAAATGGGGCAGTTGAAGCAGCTAACAAAAATCTCAAAAAAATTATCTCTAAGATGACGGAGAATTATCGAGATTGACCGCAAAAGCTACACTTCGCTCTAAAGGGTTACAAGACCTCTATTTGCACTTCAACGGGAGCTACTCCGTTCTCACTGGTATATGGTGTCTAAGTTGTTCAACCAGTAGAAATAAAGGTCCCATCTCTACGCATTGTCCCAAAAAGCAAACTCCAAGAAGCATAATGGGTAAGGGCACAATTCGACGAGTTAGCTTTGCTCGACGAAAAACMGCTAGCAGCCTTGCATCATGTGCAAMCATACCAAAAGAGGGTCGAACGATACTTCAATCAGCGAGTTAAATCACAAGGCATCAAAGAGGTGATTTGGTTTTAAAGCACTTCGCAAAACAGTCCTAGATCCTCGAGGCAAATTGTTGAGTCCCTTAAGTTTTGAATGATGACAAACCATTACAGGAAACAGGATGATTAAGTATGAATACAGTTGGTTCTGGGAAAAACCAGCTGGTTTGGGATACTTGTTTCCTCAGACAAGTTAATATTTATTGGAATACTTTGAAACTAACTTGTTTGTTACAAGGGAACAGCCTGATTACATGAAAAGCTTCATTCCAGTACAGAACAGTACGAGCTGTTTTCCCTGACTGTTAGTGCTAAAACAGTCATATATCTCTTGTTGCATGTAACGTTGTTAAATGTGCAGTAATAGATTGATTCCAAGACTTGAAGTGTGAAGCTTCGAGAGAAAGCTGTGCTCAATAATTAAAGTAATTGAAGGAAGATCAAGTTCTGAAGATTACATGAAGATTCGAAGAATTATAACTTAAAGTTATTTTAGGATATTCATGTAATATGCTCTGTTGTATTGATATGAATAGTAATAAACTAAGTGCCTTAAGTGTTAAGTATGTTAGAATTCTGGTCAAGTATTGGAACAGAATTCATACACACTCAAGGAACCAAGCTGGGACCAGTTGTGTTCCTGAATGGAATATTGCTGCGGTTTGAAAAAGGATTTTTTCTAAAATATTATTAAAGAGATATTTTGAAAAAGATATTTGCAGCTGGAAATTAGATGAATATGTGTAATTGCTTAAATCTTGGAGTAATACTTGTTCGATTAAATTCTTAGGATAAAGTCGAACAAGATAAATACTTTCCATAAAACTAATCTTGCTTGTTTGGCAAAATAGATTTATAGAACTAGGTTAAGTCAATGTACATATAAATATACATCACACTTCCATATTCATATCTCTCTCCACGGATTAAAGAGCATAATATTTTGAGAGAAAAACACAAAGCACAAGTTCATTACTATTGGTATACACGAGCATTAGTCGAGCTTAACATTCTCTCTTAGCTTTTTAAGAAGTATTTATAACGAGAGAGAGATTGCTATTTAAGCATTTTAACGAGGGATTGAGCCTGGTGAGTGTTTGTCGCGTTCAACACAAGTTGGACTCACGAGTGTGAGTCGAGTGACATTCAGAGTTGAGTAGTGGTGTGCTGGTTACGAAACAGTAGGGAACAGTAGGTGAGCGAGTTTTTTTGTTCGTCGCGAGTAGCTAGATAATAAAAGAACTTAGGATAGGAGGACGTAGCCCAGAGTTGGGTGAACCTCGTTAAATACTGCGTGTTCTTTATTGCTTTATTTATATTCCGCTGCGTACAGGAACCAGGCCTACTGGTTCCTCATTATAAGTTTGAAAGCAAAAGAAAAATTGGTTACCATMAACTATACTCAATTCACCCCCCCTCTTGAGTATCACATAACCTTCACAAATTTCGTCCTAATTGGGCAGGTCCTTACATTGTCAAAAAGATCTTACCAAAAGGGGCAGTACAACTAATGGACACAAACGACGATAATTTCTACAGCCTCACCAACTTCGACTAGCTCAAGAAATACTACGTCTAATGCATACACGTGCACCGCGTCTCAGCAACACATTAGCACCATGCATCAGAACTACAGATGACCAAATTCCTTATGGGATAAGTAGGCAGCCTCGCCCTGGGGCTCGGCCACAATAACAAGCTCCCTAGTTGTTTTGGGATTAGCAAGTGAACAACAGTCAAGTTGCTATTGGGCGAAGTTTTCTTCAACATGTTTAAAGTAAAAACAATGTATAAAAAGCAATGTAAGTTTGTAATTTATTACTACTTGTAATTAAAATTGAGCAAATACAATACAAAAGGAAACTTCCAGTTCCAAAGTTCACTTATTACATGCAAAAGCGGCTCGCAGCCAATCACTTTATTAACTCATAAATAAAACAAACAATAAATTAAACAAGAGTCGTGGAAAAAAGCAATCACTCCTTCTTCTCCTCTTCTTGCTTTTGGCGTCGTCCTTCTTTGCACCTAAGCTCTCACCTTTAGGATTCCTCACCCATTTGCGTCTCTTGGGTCTGTCTTCCACAACAGTCTTCCCTTTTCCTTTAGCATCACCTCTAAGCACCTCTTTAGGCCCAAGTCTTCTTTCAACAACATTTTAGTCAATCCTCAAAGGAGGAAGTCTTTCAAGCCTAAACCAAACTGGCACCTTCTTAGTACCAAGTCTGTCRTTAACTGAAATAGCTCTAGACTTAGTAGTAGGGGTCTCAATAGAGTCACACTCTAGTCTCTTATTCTTGATATTGTCCTTCTGCTCCGCACGTCTTGCCTCAGCACGACCCATCACATCAGTGGCATTCATCCAGACACGGTAATGAGCAGAAATTTTGTGGTAACCTCGAGCAAGTGGGGTCACCTCAAGTGTAGAATGGGATTCCCAATATTTCTCACACTCTATTGCATTGCCCGAATGCAAGCGCTTGTTCTTAGGAGAAACCGTGTCAACAACAAGAATAAGCTGAACTTTCCCGAATTGCCTCATCACCCTTGAAGGAAAATAAAGGGTTAACGCGGTTAAGCTAGCCACGTGCACATATGAAGACAAGAGAGTATGTACCATACTCCTAATACCCCACCAAGGGACAGTCCACCGCACAAGAATGCCACGGTCAACAAGGATAAGAATCCACTCATGCTGAGATTTGTTGATATGGACCCTCTTATGGGAAAAGAATCCCTTAGCAGAAAATTTGACAGGATTTTGGGGCGCCTCAACTAGGCTCCATCAGCTAAATTTGTCATGAAACAGCAGCATGTGCAATATTTAGTCATCACATCAATAAACAAGCAATAATATTTGCATAAATGCACTATTTTTCAAATTTTCAGTCAAAAATAATGTACCTGCAACAAAACGGGGCATCCAGAAAAGGGCGCATGCGCATCCTTTTCAAGACGGCCAAGCATCATGAATAACTCTCCCGTGCACAACGGCATAAGAGTACGACTAGCATCACATTGCTCAACAATAGAAATAATACTAGCATGACCAACATTAGGCTTGCATGAACAAACAAGAAACTCGCAAACAAGCAGATCATAATTGCACGCCTACGGTAAACTCTACGGCAAGAGGCATCACTAGCAATATAATAAACTAAAGCAAGCAAGTCAATTTCCCGACCATGCACTATGCGTCGTGAAACAGTTGGACTAAGTCTCAAGTATCGCTCATATTCATCAACAAAGCGAACGACAATATTTGGGATAGAAGGGAAACTTACAACAGGGCAGGTAGTAATAGCACCAAGTTCCGCAGGCAAAGGAACAATTTCCTTGTCCCGAAGACAAAAACAATGTGTTAGTGGGTCTCACAGGCTTATTGAAGCATAAAGGAGGTTTGTATCAAGACTTACATATCTAAAGTCAAGAGAACATCACAATTCAGCCTTGCAAGGTCCTCTCTTTCACGAGCATCCAAGCTTCAAAGCACATCATTCAAAACATTAGCAAAGTCTCTCTTCATTTGATTTGTTGCAAATTCTGTGATGTATTGAATTAAATGAAGTCTAAAGTAATGTAAGAGAGGTTTTTAAACACTAAGGAGGCTGCAATGAATGAATCAGGGCGTGCATACACCCCTATTTAGAAGCAATTAGGCCGAATAAACTTGCCTAAAATCGAAATTCGGGCAAAAATGGCTCGGTTCTAGGCGTAATTACGCCCCGCCTGGAGTTATTACGCCCAATTTTGGCTTATTTTGGCCGAGTTTGCTCCTTCTAGWTTCTCCAATGCACTTTGGCACGCAGTTCTTGGTCGAACCTAGGTCCTTCCCTGCATTTTGATGGAGGAATAAGCCGACATTCACCTCAACAACGCAACACACATATACAACAACACAAGACAATCGACGTCGTCTTAGAATTTTAATTACATGCATTGCATATAATTAGCAAGTTGGCTTTTGTAAGTTGTAGTCAAAGCTCGACATTACAAAATGAGCTATGTTTAGAGTCGTACATAAGTCTAGTCATATTTACACAAACACTCGAGTCTAAGCTAGAGTCAAGTCGAGTCTAGTAAAGTTAAGCAAAAGTCAATAAAAAAGTCTAAATAGGCCTAAGRTAAGTCCTAAAATTAACAAATGTAAAGCTAGGGTCACCTCCCCTTCCTTAKAGGTGACAGGTACATTTACTGCTCGCGACACGTCGAAAAACCGAGTGACAATAGCACCTGCAGGGCAGACTCATCCAGCAACTCATCAGGGAAAGAAAGTACAGAAAAGGTCTCTGGTACGGTAAACTAAGTCGAAGGTCTAGGTTGAAAACGGGAAGTCGAAGCGCCGCCCGCGAACGTCGTGCCCGACGAGGTGGAAGCTCCACTCCGGTGAGAGATAGTTCTCATCCYTGCATCACCGTCGACGTCAGCATCCTCATCGTCGCCCTGACGAACCTGCAAAAGATTTTCAAGTCAAAAACGGGTTCCTGACCTTGCAAAGCATTGAAATTATGAAATTTGGTGCACTTACTGAGTCTCTCAGCTTACAGTAGGAGTGTCTCCAGGCATCTATTACTCCTGGCAGCCTCTTGACGCCTGCCCGAGGCATCTATTTCACAAGTCAAGCAAGTCAGCACATGAGTGAATGCTGGCATGGAAAGACAAAATCAAGCAAGTAAAGTGTTTCCTACCTGACCAGCTCTAGGGGGCATCGAGTTCTGAGCGTGTCTAGCAACTGGAGGGGCAGGCTCAACAAACTCATCCGAGCTAGGATGAATCCTCAAGTCAGCATAGGGGATCTTCACGACCATCTCGTAATTAGGTTACACAAGCCAAGCCAAAGGTAGTGCACAACTAATTTAACGGAATGCAAATGCAAAGACACGGTGTGATTAAGCTAGACTCATACCTTAGCAACTAGCTCGACTTGGGGGGCTAGTTGCTCCTTAATGAAACGCGCATAGGAGCCCTGACCCCTGGCACCAAACAAGTGATGCTACTCCACCGCCTCGCCATGACTCAAGTCATTGTATAGCGTGGTGGCCAACAGATCCTCATCCATCATAGTGTCTTGAGGATCCTGAGGCAGTGCAAGCTCTGAAAAGCTATGTTGCCTCACCATAAGGTCCCCAAGGTACTAGACAGGCCCATAAGGCCCCCAAAAYATGCATCGCCTTTTAGCGAGCTCGGTCGCTGCAGCAAACTTCCTCGGCCTCGTGTTCCCCACTCGCCTCCATGGGCGCCACTCCACCTGCAGCAAGATGTGGTTAAAATCACAAGTATTCAAAGAAAATATATAAGTAAAAGGCAACGAAACTCGCCTCAGCTGGGTTCAAGCACAACCACCAAAATGCACAATTTCCTAGCAATAGGAACAGTAGGCAAGTAACTAAAAGGTGAGAAAGAGCACTTCTTCTCCCCAGTGAACGTACATGGTTAACGGAATGCACAATTCCACTCACAAACTCTATGTACAACAAGGATTTCAAGAAGGTGTAGACATTGGCTCATACGCCATAATCCCCAACTAAGCAAGCAAAATGGGCCCAAAAGTCGTCAAATTGCTACAAAAATACACCTACAGAGCTACGACAAGCTGTAAGTGAATACAAAGTCACAATGAAGCAATAGCCACGATCAAGTGAAGATTAAAAACATATCAAAGTCAAAGCGCACATTCTCCAATCAAAGTTACATCATCCTCGCAAAGGCCAAGCGTTAGCCCGATTGTGTATACGCAATTCAAGCATTTGCAAAAAGACATTGCTATACCCAATCGTGGCTATACGCGATGTTACCTCCATTTCAGTTTTCCTGGATGACTAGCCGAGATGAGATACAACAGATCAAGCACCCACCAGCAAAAATACATTCGTTATACGCGACGTTACCTTCGTTTTAGTTCTCCTTGATGACTAGTCGAGACGGGATACAGTAGATCAAACGCGCACTAGCTAAAAGACATTTGCTACAACGATCGTGGCTATACGCTACGTTACCAATATGTTAATCTTCTCGGACGACTAGCCGAGATGGGATAAAGTAGATTAAGCAAGCAACAAGTCCAAACGGAATCATCGATACGAACACCATTTCATCTTCCCCAAAGGAGTCCAGACACAAGCACCGACATGGAAAGCACAATAAATCCCCATGAAGTCCTAATGGAGGCATCAGAGTGGACATTGAGATCGAAGTTCCCCAGGAATTACTAACGGAAGTATCGAGGTGAACAACCTGTTAGTAGAAAATCAGAACCATAAGTGGAAATTCCCTCAAAGATCYCCAGTGGAATCAGAACCATAGGCAGAAGCACGAAACCCCGGTGGAATCAGGACCATAGGTGGAAACGTAAGTGAAAGTGTTAGCAACAGAGACATGCAAGTAAGCAACATGCACCCGAAGGTGTAGGTAAAACTAACGCATTTGTTTTGCATGTACCAGGTACTTTGGCTTTCGTTTTACGAGATTTTACTCTCTGTAAACGCAGCCAAAGTGGGGGCTTCTGTAGATACCTACATTTGTCCCTAGCCCAAAACGACCAATGATAAGACACCCTCGCAACACACAAGTCAAATCGAGAGAGCTAGGACCTTCACAGGCCCTAAAAAAGACAGATTCCCTTGCACTAGACACCACTTCCAAGTATTTAGCACCTCAAAAAAATAAGTTTTTATTTTCAAATAATTTTAACTTATTTTTCAACATATTCTAGAATTTTTCGGAATTTCCCTGAATTTTTCTAAGTATTTTTGGTAATTTTTGGAATTTTTTAGCAATTTAATTAAATTTGTGATAATTAATTAAAGTATGAAAACAATTCTAAAATTCATGAAATTTCAGCACACCGCACTATTTTTCACAAGGAATTTTTACATACTTTTTCCATAATTTTTCTATTTATGGTTTAATATTTACGAATTTCTTAAGCAAAAACGCAAAACCGAGCAAAGCGGGCCATCTTGGGATATTTTGCCTCGAGACAAGCTTCCCGAGGAAGCCAAATATCACGAGCATCACAATAATATCAGCCTCAATCACAATAATATCAGTCGTGATCATATAAAATCACGTATCTATTTTATACGATTATCTTACGATATTATTTCATTACTGTAGACACCTGAAAATGTGTCTCCCCAAATGAGTAATCCGTGATGAAACATACCGCGTCTCGCGTTTGTTTCGA